>APFE030684284.1:0-11573 GCA_000404065.3 Pinus taeda | reverse complement strand
GGTGATAGTGGGCCTTTGTCCCATTGTTGCCTTTTGTTCTAGTAGTTGTCCCTTAGGTACTCGTCCTAGGACCCTTGCTAGATTGAGTGATAACAGGTGTATCTCAATAAGCATGAGTAAATGATATCTAATTGAAAGAAGGTGAAGGTAGTTAGATTTAATCTCTACCAATGCCTCTTTGAGTGTTTGAAAATATGTTGGTCAAGGCTCTCCTCCCAAACTGTCACATATCACTACACTTGTCCGGCGATAATCTTCCTCTAATGCTTGTGTATCATCATAATGCCTTGTTACTGCCATAATCTGGTCGACGCTTACTTTCAATTGGGTTTCCAAATTATGGGTGCAGGTAAGCATATGAGCAACATCTTCTTCATAAAATAAATTATGTAATGGGTTTGAGTTCACACCGCTGACTATGTGTGTGTTATCATCTTTGCACACCTCTTGGGAATCGTTGTTAACTATCGTAGAATCATGATTTTCCTCAACAATCTCGTTAAATAACAACAAACATTCTATGTCGTTATCTGATTTATCTTCATCCCGAACCCTTGTACCAACCTACTGGAGTAAATCTAGGCTAGCTTCATCTTCAACAGATATGTCTTCCCCCAATTCATCTTGGGAGGTTTGATCATAGTTCTCACTTCCAATCATCGTTTCTCCTACATGCATAGCGCTGTCATTGGGGTTGTGTTCAATCATTGTGCTCCTTTTACCTTCATCATCTACAGATCTACAATTTCTTTCTTCTTTTTCCACCCTTGATGCTGCCTGTGCTTCGAATTGCCCTACCAATCTTGTGAGATTCTTGTATACTTCAAATTTTTGAACAAGTCTTTCTTGCTGCAACTAGTTTGAGGAATTTTTCCCTTCTGATTCTAGTCCTAAAGTTCTTCTTCTCAATATCACCTTGATTTAGATCCACAACTGGCCAAAATCATGCCCTGATACCACTGTAATATCCCGTATCTAAAATATGCTAGCACAACTTGCAAAAATATTAAATTTTCTCTTTTAGGAATTTTAACAAATACTTTCTGTGCAAGCTTTTTTTTGAACACTTTGTATGCAAAACAGATAAACACGTACAACAAAAATATTTTAAGGCACAACTAGACTTTTATTAATTTGATCAAGAGATTTACATGGAGAATATTAATCTGAGAACCTATAATACAACTCCAACAAATAACTCAATTAATGTGGCACTACTATAGTCAGCAACTCGACCCTCCGATAATGATGAATTCGGCCTCAATAAATAAGCTCAACTCCAACAAATAATCTCGGCCCCAACAAATAATATCTCCGACAAATAATCTTGGCCTCAACAAATAAAGATCTCTGACAAATAATCTAAGTCCCAACAAATAACGATTTCTGGCAACAAATAAAGATCTCCAACGAATAATCTTATCCCCGACAAATAAATATCTCTGGCAAATAATCTCGTCCCCAACAAATAAATTCAGCCCTGACAAATAAACTCAGCCCCAACAAATAAATTGGGCTTCGACTGATAAACTCAGCCCAACAAATAAACTCGCCCCCTAGAAAATTCAGCCTCTATAGAATATGAATTCGGCTCTCCAATCAACTCGACCTCAACCAATAACCTTCAACTCCAGAAAATGTCTTCTGCAACGATCCATTCTCCAACTTCGACAACAATAACCAATTCATCTCGCTGAAGAAATGTCCCCCAAATAACTTGAAATTGAAGCAAAAATGGAAAGCCTGTGTGGTTTTCTCGGAATGGCAAATAGGGTGGCAATTATGTCCATTGAAACTAGTGTGAGAGTCTCACCTAAAACCCTTGAGAGATACCCACTTGGGCTCCGGATTAATAAACAAGAAATAATCAATGAGAAATTCCCTTCTCTCCCCTTTTATAAGATTTTGCCGGATCTTCTCCAATCTTCTAGAAATCTCCTTTTATTATTTTATTAATTAGCCACTTAGTGCATTTTCCTCCTATTTTCCAAGAGACTTTTGCCCCCTTTTATTTACCCCTTAGATAAAAACACTTTGTCTCCTTTTATTTAATAAGTGACTTTTTATTACTAATTAAAGTCACTTTTATCTCTAGAAAATGCTTAAATTGCCACCATGATCATACTGGCCTCCTGTTGTGCTTATCAACAACCCCCCCATTTACTAGTATTAGTAATAACATTAATAAATGTGGACCCTTCCAAAAAAATCAATCCTAGCATCTAGTCATGCCTTTTTATTTTTAGAATAAAATAAGGTGTCAAAACAGGACTTGCAAAATCATGGAAAATTTGTTTTTTTATACTTTAGCGTATAAAACTTCACAAACGATGAGTTTCATAAACAAGCGCCACACGGTAAAATAACCTAAAAGTAACTTTATACTCAGAAAGTTGTAAATATTAAAATAATCCTTGAAAAGACACTCTTTTAAAGGATAGATTCTCGCATCGCAAAACCATTACGACGGACCTTCCTTATAAAAGTTACCCCATATCCGCGAAATGCGAAATTATAAAGCTCTTATAACTATCTCACATCACATTTTCAACCATGCAGCGCTACTTAATAAAGCATAAGCAAATATTGCAAAATGTGATAGCATCTTGCATATTGCATATCACATCAACTCACATGGTGGTTAGTCTTAAATGTAAACAAGTTTTTGCGATATAGCGATCTGCGATATTGCGTAGCAAATCGCAAAATCGCTTTTATCGCAACTCAACGGGCTCACGGTTCTAGGAGAGTACTTCCCAACTTTCAATGTGAAGTAATGGACATTAAGTTAAGGATAACGGTTCATTAGTGGACATTTATTAAAAGAATGATTACGATCAGGTATGAAAGGCCAATTGACGCAAGTTGATATCTTTTAACGTGATTTAGAATTAAGATCCTTTGTCACCTTTATTTCGTCCTTGTATTGATTTATTTCTGCATTCGCTATCATTTTTATCCTATTCTGCTCTCCTCTTGTAACTTCCAGGAAGAACACACAGAGCAGGACATCTAAAGAAATGGTGAAGAAAGGAAAGGCACCGGCTTCTGAGAAATTAGAGATGATCCCCTTGTTCACAAACACTACTTGTAATCGAGATGCAGGGACTTCCACATGGGAGACTATGTATCAGTTATTAGAGGAAGAACAACCGAGAATTCTAGAAACAACAGTTACAGTGGATGGACGCATTTCTTCTGATGCTACTCTGACTGATCTTACATACTCATTCTTGCACTGCATTGCTACAAGACCAAAGATACTTCCTTAGACCGACATGGTTAAGTGGATCATAGACGATGCAAACATATCAGACAAAGAGTTAAAGACGGCAAGCCAAGAATTCATAGGGTCGTTTACTTCAGACATCTTGAGACTCATGTACCATCTACCAAAGCCGCAAGCCATCTACGACAGACAGTTTGTCGAGAAGTTGGCCGAGGAAAATGAAGACTCGACAAAATGCATGAAGAATTGGTTAAACAACGAAGAAAGACCTAAGAAAGATAAGAACAGTATGTACACCACCGATTCTCTCAGTTCCCCTTTTTGTTTTGCTGCCGCTATGTTATGTAGATTGTTTGGTAAATCAAACAACACCAAATTCTCGTCAGAATGGTTACCCCTAATAGATGCAGCGGTCAATGCTACAATAATGAATTGGGCTCAAATATTGTTTGATAACTTAGCTACAACATTTTTAGAGTATAGGAGAAAAAGGAGTATTGCTTCAAGGGTTTACCCTCCATTTTTCATGAGCGCCTATGTTATGGATGCTATTTGTTTTGGTTCCAAGTTTCCTATTATGGGATGGAAGTGGACTGCTCAAAATCCACTTCCTATTCAAATATATCACAAAGTCATGTGGGCGTCTAATTTCACACCACACTTCTTCAAGATCTGTCACGGGGTTATGCTCCCGATTCACAAAAGGATTTACAACCAAGATGCCCCTAGGTTCTCCCAAGAAGCTGAAGTAGATATTCTCCCCGTAGCCAGATGGTTCGGGGAAGAATTATTCACATATATCAGAGTGTTCGACAATATTGCCTCTCCCCATGTTCTACCTTTCTACATCTTGTACAAACTGATGGCTAGGGAGATAGCCTATTAGACATGCAGCGAAGGAGGAATGAGTAAGATATTGAAGTATTCCAAGAAGGCAATTTGGCCCCAATTTCTTGTAACATGTGGAGTATTTGCATTGCATGACTTAGGACATGCTTTCAAAGAAGTTGACAATGTATTATCTTTGCAATTACCCAAGTTCCCGGGAAGACAATATGATCCCTTTGGTATTGTCAAAGATTTTAACACAATGGTCAAAATAAGAATATTCACCCATGAAAAAGACCTCTTTGATGATGCTTTCCTGTAGAAAAACATCTTCAAAGAAGTACAACATATGACACAAATACTTTTTGATCAAGAAGGTCTCCAAGCATTTGATAACTACAGGAAAAAGAGGTTATCTAAGGTCCCATTGGACCAACTACTCATTGAGCCAATGAGAAATCCTACCCCCAATGCAAGCATAGAAGGAGACTCAAAGGAAAAATCCAAAACAAGTTTTGGAAATGAATCCGTAGAAAAGTCTGTCGATCAATCTGAGAAAACGTCAGAGAATGAACACAACAAAGAGTGAGGAGTCAATTAAAGACACAACCCAGTTCATAGCAAAATCTGATTAGCAGACTTCGCTTGTAAAACAAGCCGAAGCCTCAACTCCCCTTACAAAGCAAGCAAAGCCGCTAGTAATTGATTTAGAAGAAGCATGGGAAAATTCCAATAAGAAACTCAACACAGAGGAACAAATCATAGAGCCACCAACAAACCAACAAGAAACGACTACAAAAATGGTAAAAGAAGGCACTGTTAGCACTCAGGAAACAGAGCATATTCCAATTGCTCCCACATCTGAGATTATATCGAGAATAGAGGAAATTCCTCCTCTAGATGTACTCTACAACCTTCAACACAAAGCCATCGTTATAAGACAAAGAAAAGAAAGTTGGATTCTGTGCTCAACCTCTAGATGTTCTCTAGAAGGACCCATCTACAGATCCATCGGCTAACCTCACTAGACTCTCACAGGTCGCAGGCGCATATGCTTCAGCAACCATTGACAAGGCAGCAGAGGTACAACGACTACTCAAAGAAAAAGAAGACAACATTTTGTTATTAGAACAACAGTTATAGCAGGCTAGTATCAACTAACAAGCAGGAATACAGTTGGCCAAACTTCAGCAAGAGTTTCAGGAAATGCAGATAGCACATCAGAGTAATTTATCAGGTAAAGAAGCGCAGCAACGAAGCATAACAGAATTGCATAAAGATGACTCCAAGATTGAACAGTTTGTCACAGAAGCACTTGGCCTCAATTCCTAGCTTTTACAACAGAAAGAGTTATTATGCCAAAATATTTCGTAGTGGAATCCTCACTGCAAAATGAGTGATAACATAACAAATCAAGTTATAGAATTGCGACTTGAATATGATACAATTCTTAAGAAAGTTTCAGACTTCTTAAATTGGCAGAAATCCGAGGATGGGAAAAGAGTTGATATGCCCAAATTAGATGAATTGCATAAAGAAATCTTTTTTGCAAAATGGGATTCTCGGCTCAGAGATGCAGAATAAACAGTGGAGGATGCGGCAGCAGCAGCAAACAATGTCATCGAATGTGTGAATGAGAATTTACACAATGCTAGTTTGGTAGCAGCAACCACCCCTGGCTTTCTTCCAAAGGCAGAACAACTTCAAGCAATGTGGAAACAGGCAGCAGAGGAAAGGGCAAAGGCAATTAGACGAGTAAACAGATTGAACTGGGAGGCGTACCGGCAATACCTAGTGAAACCGCACAGCAAATGGATAACCCTGAGGTGCTTGATTACTTCCACCGAGAAAATGGTGTCAGCACTCACCATTTTCGTATTCACAGGACAACTGAAAGCTGAAGTTGGCCAACTAACACTCCTTAAACCTATGATGGATATTTGCGATCTCAAAGACAAGATGCAGGATTAGTCATAGACATATTTTATTTTTGTTTTTGTTTATTTTTGCTTAAAATGAGGCAGGTCATTTAAACCTCCTTATCTATTTTTGTAATTTCTATTTTTAGTTTCATAGATTAGTATTTAAACCCCTCTCATGCATTTAAAGAGGGGTCCAGAAATTTTATCAAAAACATTCTTTAGAACATGCACTCAAGCCCCTTTGAGGAGGTTTTGGTAAAATTAATGAAACGAGATTTATTTTCTACGTGAGTTTAGCATCTTCTACCGAAATTGCACTTTTGTGCTCTTAGTTGATGTTAAATGATTTGAAGGTAGATCAATATTGCTGGAGCACATGAGTAGGACGTATTACAAATGGTACTTCTATCTCTTAATGCGTTTCACTTCTGTATCAAGCAATAAATCATTTTCAATTATTTATGTATGAAAGTTTAAATTCTTAGTTATCATTATTGCACTTTTGTATGATGATGATTTATTCTTTATGCTGAATATATGAATGAATCTTTATGCGATATATCTCTCATATTGTTTCAGCTAACTTTTTATACGAAACGATCATTATTAAACGGATTATCTTTTTATCGTAATTGAACAATCTTCATTGTCAATTACTTTCAGAAATCATTTTAGATCGCATATATAAACGTCACTCTCGGGATAGTTTTGAAGTTAGATGTTTTCTTTGATTATGATAGATTGCATATGATAGTTAGAAGATAGATTAAGTTTAGAATAAGTATTCACCCCATAAAACCCACAAAAGAAAAACATCATCCCGTTAGCATGAACATCATAAATAGATTGGGACACCGGTCCCATCATCCGCACTCGGAGCCACTATTCCAAACAGAAAAGGAGCTGTCCTAAGGTTCGGAATGGGTGGTTATCCCCTTTGTTGGAGTCCCGATTTTTCGAGCCTTCAGCACCTCCCAAAGCCCCTTTTCATCATTCTGTCTTGTAGATATTTTCGTCCCTATTCCAACGATCTATTACACTAAGGTGTTTCTACATGTAATCAACCCGAAACAACACCTTAAGCATAATTGATTAAAATATACGTATTAATAACTCTGTTTTACATAAATTGTTAGAATGCAGCGGAACTGAAATGAAACTGTGCAATACTGATCTTGATGATTAAAAATGGAAAGTGATCCCAGTCACCCCTCATAAAACTCTCAAAACCCTCTAACCCATCCTGTGACCTAGCTAACATAAGCTCTGGAAATCCCTCCTAATCTCAACACAAGGTAATCCAAAAATTGTGGACGTTACATAATGACATAAACTCGCTCCTGTGACTTGGTTGTCACAAAACCTGGAAATCCATTCTAACTGCATCATAAGGGAAACCAAAAAATGAGCATATTACACCATCATAGGTGATCTTATACTTGGACTCCTCCCATTGGTAAAAGTCCATAAGGAGCAACTTGCAAGGGGTTTTGGCTGTGGTGATAGTGGGCCACTACACCATTGTTGTCTCTTGGTCGAGTAATAGCCTTGTAGGGTACCCTTCTCCAAGGCCTACTAGATTTTGCGGCAACAATGCCAACGCTTTCCCTTGGAAGTGCCACATCTCTCCCACATACTTGAAAGGGGTGATGTATGGCCTTTGTGAATGACATCATTGTGGACGTGGAACCATTTGGAAATGTACAAATGCACTTTGGGACTCTTTTGGAGTGAGCAGTACTCTTAGACCCTTGCCTCAGTTCCTTGATGCCTTCTTGCCTACATTGGAGGATGATGTCATGGTGGAGACCATTTTTCTTCCATGTATGTGGGTTAATTTGGCATTTTGTGATGTTTTAAAGCTATTTCAAGGTCATCTTGTGACCTTTGACCTAGTTGAACGCTCAAGTAAAGTTTTTTAGGGGTTTTGCTTGTACAACTAGTGAAATAAGGCATCGTTACCCTCATATAAATAGAGGGAAATATTATTCACATACATTCTCTCTTTGGAAGTGTGCACTAGCTCTTTTCTTCTTTTCTACTTAGCTGCAATGTAGTTTCATGGTGCAAATTTGTCTTGGAGAAGGATTTTTTCTTGAGGAAGGTCTCTTGGGATTGATTGAAGAGATTTTTGTGGATTGGCCTTGATAATGAATTGTCATATGTTATATTGAGAACTGTATAAATAAGTGGTTGTATCTCATGTTATTATCAACGTGAATGGAGTTTTAAACCTGTATTTGTTTGTGCAATTATATTTGTGTATCTAATTTTCGGGGTTTGATCAAACTATAATGATTTTGTTAGTCATATTCTTGAACCTCATGTTGGAAACATGTAGGATAGTTGGCTTTTTGCATCTTCCTTCCTTGAGGACATTACATTCAAATTGACCTTGTGTGTGTTTGAATCCCTAGGTTGGATCCTCCCTTCTTCCCTAATCTCAGCATAGTGATTGAGTAGATATTTGCATGCTATCCATATTAACAAATTTGTTTAGGATATGTGTTTTACAGAAAAGTAGATTGATCTGTAACATTCTTTCTTATTTGTTAGAGGAAGGGGCTTCCAAGCATTAGGGATAGTGTTCATGTACTCATTGTTATGTTGTGGAGAGTGGAGCCATGTGAGAAGGTCTATGCAATGCTTGTGGTCTATGATCATATGGGCTAACTTTTGGAAAAAGAATCTCCATTATGAGGTTTTTTTTAGTTGGTTATATAGCTTTACCTATTGGAGAAGGACCATAAATCATGTGGAAAGTGCATTATTTGACTTATATCATACTCTTAGAGATTACATGTACATAACATAGTAATGAATACAACCGATTACATCTCATTTATGCTTATGTGTCACGTGTGGGAAAAGTTGATGCCAACATGCATTAACGCTAGAACTATTATGTAACAAAGGAGCCTTCAAAAGGAACTCTTTGCCACATTTTCCCTCAGCTTCTGCATAATTATTCATTTTCTATACATATATTGGCAATGTTCAATGCTTCTTTCTCTTCGTAAATGCATTAAAAGAATGTACTGATTTCACTACACATTAGTGTCTGGATAAGTTAACTAATATATAACGACTTAAGGTTGCACATTTTTTGATGAAGTAGAACCATGACTGATCTATGTTTTTAGGAGCAAGTGATTCTAATGGTTAATTCCATCTCATTAATCCTTGTTTTGGTACATGCTATTGAGATGATTGGTTATTGGGTTTTGAACCGTTTAATATGGGATGTACACTATGGCCTACCATGTGCATGTTTCTTTCCTTAGCAATGATATATATATATATATGCCTTGTTGATTTCTTATTCCCACTAGATTTTCACTTTTATTTATTTTTATATTAGTTCACATTGTACTTTTGTTGTTTTTAAGTCGGTACTTCATATTTTAATGCTTATGAAAACCTATATATTGCAACAACTTACACATTTCTTTTCTTCTATAATTTAAGATTTCTGTTTTCTATTCCTCACAGGGGCATGGAAAGAACCTGTGGTTGGTTCAAGGATTTTTTAGAGCCAATGGAGGTTGTGGTTATGTCAAAAAGCCTGAATTTCTTCTTAGAAGGGCAAATTATTATGGTGATAATGACCAAACCATATTTAATCCAAACGCACGAAATCCATTAAAAACAACTTTGAAGGTAAGCCTTAGCTGATTAGAAAATTTTATTAGTGAAGATATATGCATGTTTCCGTAGTAGAGTTAAGAGGTAAATATAGAGGTGCTTGCATTTAATAGAAAACTACAGTTTTGCTAGGTTGGTTTGTAAGATGACCTTTATACATGAAGGTTTCATTTATACTTAGTAACATAATGATATCATTGTATACCTTCTTTTTGATGTGCTTTTTTTTTAAGCCTATCACCATTACATTGAAATTTATGATATTCTCTATTATTCTTAATAGAGCAGAAGAATTTAATGTTTTGCGATAGTCTATGATATTATTCTTTCATTGTTGCACTTTTGTTTGTGGTTATGTTTTTGGATCAATGATATGATGAATAGTAAATTTTTAACTCAATAGTATTTTTTCCTTGGTGGGGGACCTCCAAAAATTAACTTCTTTTTGACCCATGAATTTTTTGACTTTAAATTAATTAATTTTTCGGCTTAGGATTTAATTTTTATTTTTGCCAAAAAAATTAATTATTTGACACAAAAGGGGATTAATTATTTTTCCACCCTCAAATACTTTAGACGTAGTGTCTGATTGCGAAGGACCATGCACTAAAATATTTTTTACATCATATTATTATAGATTCAACCCTCAAAGGGGGGATAACCATTCGTTATAGACCCTTAAATAATTACCCATATCTGTGACACAACATGATCTAGTAGACCAAGTGATTTGTAATAAAATTATTTAACCCCCGGCTTGGGTGTGATCACGTGGCGAATGGCGGGTGGCGAGTCACATGGGCAGATGTCAGCCCGGACAAGCCACCACACACCACCAGGCCAGGACAATTAATGTGCAGGGGAGCTCAGGTGAGGTGAAAGACTGTTCGGCCTTGAGCGAATTGATGAAGATCGGGACATTCTTGGGGAAGGCAGCCAGGGTTCAGGCGCCATTCAATGCGCGTCCAGGACAGAGGATCATGGCGCTCCATAAGAGCGTTGTTCTCTCGCAAAACACGCAGATACCTGAGCAGTTCCTGAGGGCTACAGAGCAGAGGTGCAGGATCTTAGCAGAGGTTCAGGTGAGAGTATTCGGAATGTCTGATGGGCGCAGAGGTGGTTCGAGGGGCAGAGGCGGTCCGCGAGGCCGTCCTGCAACACAGAGGATAGCCACTTCACCAGCTTCCTCTGTTGACATCCCTCAGATCCCTGGTAGCAGCTCGCGTCGAACCATCAGTCGGCAAACTGGACAAGGAAGAGGAGAACCCCTGGACTGTGGGCATTTGGAACATCCCGCGATCAAATATCGCATACCCTGCACCCTGGAGAACAACACGCTGATCGTGTCCGTCACTGTTGAGCACTGCAGTGACTTTCGCAGGCCACGGGAAGGTCTGACGATGACGAGGGTGGATATGGAGGTGCCTAGGGTGGATTTTCAGCCACCTCCCCATGCAGAGGAAGCTGGAACTTCGACAATGCTGCCTGCCCAAGGAGGAATTCAACCAGCGGAGGCGGAAGACAAGAAAGAACAACGGTCAGCGAAGGAGGACGAGCCGTATGAGACAGATGAAGAATAACGCTGCAGTCTCTCCGCCCTCTCGGTTCTCTGTTCATCCTTTCTCTGTCTCTTTCCATGTGTTTGCTTATCAGAGTGTCTATGTGTCCATATGAGTCCATGTGTCACTGTAAGTCTATGTGTCGATCTTACTATGAGTCGATTATGACAGTCTACGAGTCCTTGGTGTCAATTGTCCAATGTGTTGGCTGAAATGCCTACTGTGTCGGTTTTAGGTCGGTTTGGCAAGCAGGAAAGGAATGGTCATTTTGACAGAAAGTCATGAGAAATCTCCACGGAGATACAAGGCCTCGGCCTTTTGTAATTTGGATGTGAACTTTCAGTTTTTTGTAATATAATTAGCATAGTCTTACGCAGAAAAAAAAAAAAA
>APFE030684265.1:95303-132011 GCA_000404065.3 Pinus taeda | reverse complement strand
ACGTTAATCGCCGCCACCCTTACTCCTCGTGGTAATATCTAAAACTCACATCGCCGTGGCATATCCTCATTTGTAACGGTTTACTCTATCTCAAACTCGGTAACTAGGCTCTGCATTGTGTATTTTCGCTGGATCAACAACTATGGGGGGAAATCTGATCACATATGAACATGGCACAATAGCGCTACCGGAACTCTACCCCGAGGTCTACCAAATTTTCCTGCAAGCAGGATGGGTAGATTACTTTAGAAGACTCCCGGATTTCAACACACAGCAAGTGTTGGAGTTCGCATGCAACCTAAGAGAAGGATTTTCTACGGTCCAGGGAGTACAGATTCCAGTAACAGAGGAAGACAAAGCCCAATTTTCCGGGTTACTGACCAATCGTACACGCTGGTTTAGTAGAAAACATCTTATTTTGAATGCGCAGCAAGGCTTTTTCCTACCAGGTGAGCACGTGGAATCCAAAGGCAGAGGGGTCGCACTTCAGTCACTGCCTCCACCATGGCCAAAGGTTGCGAAGTTTTTCAAGCAATATTTGACTTGCGAAGGTCGTTACCAGGTAATTTACCAACATGACTTTGTTTTGTTAAATCATTTGAGGCATGGTCAGTTGATAAACATGCCTTATTATCTATTGGGTTGTCTAAAAAATATGTCACGTTATACTAGAAAAGCAAAGCATCCGCTCCTTTCCCTGAAACACCATCGTTTAGCCCAACTCCTAATAAATAGAGGCTTTTCTCTAAATCATCCACCCCCCCATTAATTCTCCCCAGCAAATAGAAGAAGATCCTCAACAGGAAGAGGAATTCCCCAACAATCAGAGAAAATACCCCAGGAAATTCCCCAACGACCAGAGCAAATACCCCAGGAAATTCCCCAACAATTAGTAGCAGAAACACCCCTGCAGAGGACCCCATCCCCCAATGAAGCTCAACCATCTACCCCCATGCTTCATATCTCCACTGATGACTCCGATGATAACACCCACATCATTCTTCTTAAAAGAAAAAAGCAGCAGAAAACTGAAACTCCACCAAAAAGGAGAAGAACCAGGGCTTCGGTCAAAGCATCTACTATTCCCGATAGTTCCCCCGATCTGAAGGAAAGTGGCCGAAAAAGAAAAATTCCTGATTTTCCTGCCTCCTTACCGAGGCAACGAACACGGTCGACTGTAGCAGTTAAACCCACCAGCCCTGTGATCCCCAGTTCTCCACCCGTCACCCTAACACCCTGCATTCCAACCATCCCTGAGCATTCCCTTTCCTCACCCTCTGGGGCTGAGATGCAGAGCGTTGACAGTTTTGTGACATTATTTTCTGAAGCAACTGTTACACAAGAACCAGCTGCCAAAAAATCTAAAGTAGACACCCAAGGTGATATTGGGCAAGTGGCTGTTACACAAGAACCAGCCACTGACCCAACAGGTGACACACAAGAACCACCTGTTGGGGATGCAACCGACCAAGTGGATGCGGAACAACAATCCCTTCCTCCGTTAGAACCTGCAGATACACAAGCGCCACCTACCATAGCCTCCCTGCAGGAAGAAATTGAGTTTCTAAAATCTCAAATTAAGGATTATCAGCAGGAGATAATAATGGTTAAAGAAGCCTATCAGAATGAATATAATCTCCACATCTTAGCACGGGTAGCGTCTGTAACAGAAAAGAGTCAATACAATGAGTATATGTGCAGTGAGTGTGGTTAGCTTTACACTCAAGCAGGATATAAGATAGTCCAGGTTCCAATGACCGAAGCTAATCCACAACCTTCTGCTGCTGTAATTAAAACAGAACAACCTGCTGTTACACAAGAACCAACAGGAGTTGCAGAAGTAGAAACAAAACAACCTGCTATTACACAAGAACCAGCAGGAGTTGCAGAAGGAGAAACAAAACAACCTGCTGTTACACAAGAACCAACAGGAAAAACAGAACAACCTGCTGTTACACAAGAACCAACATCTTTTCTAAGAATTGTAAAAGAAGAAACAGAGTAACTTGCTGTCACACAAGAACCAGCAGATTTTTCAAGAGCTGTGGAGGAAGACATAGAACCACCGCGGGCCACCCAAACTACTACAGAACATAAATCTTTTTCTGATGCCTATGCACAGACTGAACCTCCTGGTGTCAGCGATGCTCACACGGAGACCTCTAGTTTTCAACAACTAAAGGACACATGGAGAACAGAATATGAGCTTTCACAAGGGAAGGCATCCCAACAGCAAAAGTCAGTTTGGTTCAGCTATGCATACAGAAATTGGGATGCACTTGAACAGTCTCGAGCTCAACATAAAGAAAATAAGGACGTAAAAGCTAGGCTATCCCGCGTCTTCGATCTGGTCCAGAGGGTACTGGACACAAGAAAACCCTCTTTCAATTATGTAGTATTCTTGAGAGAACGATTGGCGTTCTTGCAAATAAAGGCAATTAGAGATGGAAGACCCTACCAAGTTGATACACCTGATCAATTTATTGAAACATTCAGAGAAGCACCAAATAATGATCAAAACTTGCTCTGTGAACTCTATCTTCACAATGAGGCCATGCCTAAAGACATAGTGATGAATATACTCCCTATTGTTGGTGATATCCAAAGAAGAGCCTTCATCTCTTTTCTAGCCAATCAACTTACTTGGAAAAATGCCTATATGTCAGCAACGCATAATGAGCAGAACTGCCTTCTCTGGATTCAAAATGAACCACAGAATGCAGCCACCTTCATTGCACAACATCAAAAAAATCTAAGTAATCCAGAGTTGGTTGATCATATGAGGAAACTACAGGCAGCAGTTTTGCAGGACTGCCAACATTATGTAAAAACAAAAGGGGCATTGGCCATCGAAGCAAACAAGTTATTTTGGGAACATTGTCCCAAAGAGAGACAGTAATATCATCCTTACAATCCCCTCAATCTTCAGGTAGCAATTTCACGCATACCTTATTATGTCAAATGTATGGAACAGTGTGCTGAGAGGTTGATTGGTTACCATTTTCATTTCCCTCTCTTGTGGTTACCTGGTCAGCAATATAAGGATCATTACAAACTAACCAAAAAGGAGGAGGTGGCAGTTTGGCAGCAACTACAGAGTGTCCATGGATTCAGAAGCAGGTCTGATAAAACCTTCTTTAGCTACTGTATCAGCAACTTACACTATTCATCCCAGTACTCTGACTCAGATTCACAGTAAACGTTGCATGAGGACATGCAACCCTTTCAGTTGGGGGGGATGTTAGGACTCCATATTGTCTACTTTTGACCTTATATTTTGTCATGATGTTACCCTTTTTAGTCCATAAGCTGAAACCCTTGATAACATTTTGACCTCATTATTCCAAGGTATGAAGTAACTCTCCTCATTCGCTATATGTTTAATTATTCAACACATATTCATGTTATCTTTACAATTAATCTTTGGAAATTGACTAAGTCACTGACAATTGTTGGAACTGTTCGAAGTCCACAGAATTATAATTCACAGTTGCTGCAACACCAGAAACAACAACTTTGCAGTTGCTGTAACACCAGAAACAACAACTGACTAAAGCGGGTAAAGTCTTAATTTGCAAAGGATGAAACAACAATTGTCGAGCAGGGCAGTAACCGTCTGAAGCTAGCAGAACTATACTTGGTAGATGCTGATATAGCACGATCAACAAAACTTAGTCGCAGATGCTGGAACACCAGGAATAGCATGAGAACTTCAAGGAATAGTTAAGATTTATCAAATCGAAAACAACAGCGGAACAACCAAGGATAGTACAAGGACCCCAAGGAGATAGACGAAGACTACCAGTTTTGCAACAGTGGAAGGATCCGACTAAATGAAGGATGACAAAGATATACACTGTTGTAACAGCATGCTATAACATAAATTGATTTCCTATTTTTTTGCAGAAGGATAAAAATGAATGAATAATGACAATCTATTGTAATAGATGTCTCCTCTATAAAGAGGAGACATCTACAGTTAAAAGTGGAGGGGTGATAACAAAAGTATTGTAGTGCAGAGCAAGTCTGAATTTTTATTGTAATTGGACATGTTGGCAGATGAATAAAGCACTGTTCTGAGCATTTTAACTTAGCGTCTGTGTTCAGGGGAATCTTGTGAGAGGGACAGGGCCCACCTTCTTCACAAGATTCACCCATTTCTTTTCTGTTAAGTGTGTGTGTGATTTCTATACATTTCTAGCCTTGCTTCCGATATTTCCTTTTCGCTGATACCCTGTTTCCTTGATCGATTGGCGTTGTGAGAAGTGTGTCACCGGTGATTAGGATTTTCAGTGTGTATTGGAAAACTGGTCATAGAGGTAGGTGCTGAACATCCTTATTCTGAGGACAGGGTCTTGGTCCTCTGTTACAAATGGCCATCATTTCTTTCTGCAGATTTGTTACCATTAATTAATTTCATTTCATCTCTGCAATAGCTTATAACTGCTGTAACACAGAGTAAGGGTTTGATAAGAAGTAGATTTGTTTATACTACAACCTTTAATGCTTTTAGAATTAAGTGCATATAGTACGAGGTCACCTTTGAAATAAAAGGACTTTCTCGGTTGACAATTTAATGTGGTACTCGACTGTTTAATCAATAAACAATTCGAGCAGCCAACAAGCTGAAGAGAGATCTTTATGGGCTCATGTATGCTCCAAGAGCATGGTACACTCATATTGACACTTACCTTCGAGGATTGGGCTTCACTAAGAGTAAGGAATATGCTAACTTATACTAAATCATGGTCAGAGGCCTTCCTCTCATTCTAGTGCTCTATGTTGATGACCTTATATTGACTGAAGCAAACAACTTGCTCCAGGATTGCAAGGAGGACCTTGCAAGGGAATTTAAGATGAACCATATGGGGATTATGCACTATTTCCTTGGATTGGAGGTTTGGTAGGGTGATGGTGAGATATTTGTGGGACAGGGAAGTACACTACAAAGGTTCTCCAGAGATTTCATATGCAGGATTGCAGGCCCATGGCCAAGATTCTAACCACAAACTAGAGGAAGGTGGATGCTAGCAGAGCATAATGAGTATATTCTATAGTATATAGGCAACCCATTAGGTCATTAATGTATTTTTTCAACACACGGACTGATATTTGTTTTGTAGTAAACCAAATCCTAATAAATTTCAGTGGGTTGTTGGGAAACATATTTTGGGGTATCTCAAAGGAAAAAGAGATTAGGGAATATGATACAGGCATGTTGATGGAGTGAGGTTTGAGGGATTCACAGATGTATATTGGGAAGATAGATTCATATATTGGAAGAGTACTTCAAGTCACGTATTCATTAACAATAGGTTAACAAATATTTCTTGGTACAATAGGAAGGAGAGATCAGTTGTACTTAGTTCAACAAAGACCAAGTAGATGTATGCTAGTTTGGTAACATGCAAGGCTATTTGGATGAGGAAGTTTCTTGTGGGACTTTTCAGATAGGGGATGGAGCCTAATTTGATACACTATGATAATGAAAGTTGCATTAATCTCTTTGAGAACCTAGTGTTTCATGATCATTCCAAGCATATCGATATCATGTATCACCATCTCAGAGATTTTGTGTAGAAAGGGATAGTGAAGTTACTTTACATTCCAATAGAGGAGAAAAAAAATATATTGACCAAGGCATTAAAAAGAAGCATTTTTGTCTATTTTAGAGACAAGTTGGGAGTTGTACATAATCCCTTCCTCACTAAGAGGGAGTGTTGAAAATGGTAGCGTGGAAAGTCTTCTCTGACTCGTGTCTTAGCCAAGAAGACCATAATTTATCTTCCTTTGACCATGGAGCGATGGAGATTCAATTACATGGAGCCTTCCTTAATTAACTACAAGATCAAGTGGCATTCTAAATTTAGAAGAGAACAAGTTGACAACTTTAGTTTCTGATTGAGGCAAGGACGAGTTATATAAACACTTAAACCTAGTTAACTAGTCAATCACAACTATTGTTCTAAATTTGTATTTTCTAGATTTAGCATGAATCAGCACAATTTTATCGTTATTGTTTGCATGAGTTTGTGTGTGTGAGAGAGATTTGTTGTGGCACCATATCTTGTAGGATCCAATGCACAATTTGTAGAGAGAGGCCTTCTTGTAGATTTCTACGCTAGGATTTAGGAATTTTATCCTAAATAAGGAGAAATATTGTGCTAAGAAATAGGAGGAGATCAACACAAGGAAATAGGGCCAGACATGTCGCAAGGAAGTAAGAGTAGGGGTTGAGTCATTGCAGGGTGTGTCTAGCTAGTACACCATGAGGATAAGTGTGTTCTTTGGCTAATTGTTTTCCTTCTATGAGATTAGATTACTCAAACTCTATTAATAAAAATACTACAAGAAAGAAGAGGGTTTTCCTAATTAGGTTCCCAAGAAAAAATATTGTGTAAATTGTGTGACTCTTTTTTTATCTTGTGTTTATTCCACTGCTTATAAGTGTTAAGAAATTCTATGTCTTGGTGAAATAAATTTTATTTTCATTTTGTAGTTTCCTTAGTTTCAGATTATTCATCTAAGGAATTACAATATTTCATGGAAAATTAACATTCTACAAGTTGATTTTAACCTTGTACAATTAATTATTGCAAACATGTTCTTAATAGAAAAAGAAAAGATGAAATGGCGCACGTACACATTTAACACAAATATTTTACATTGGAAACCCAAATTGAGAAAACCACAAATAATGTTCAAAGGCCACACCTCTTATTTTTCCTTGTATTATATATCTAGACAACGTGAAAATATAATATAAACACACATTCTATAATCTGAATTGGAATACAATTATAGTTACCTAACCAGAATTACATTACCATGAAGCATAATATTAGGTGCCATGAAACAACCAAAAGATAGAAAAATACCAAGAAAACTGTTCAATAAAAACCTATCAATGATCCCCTTTGAGGCCCCACATAGGGCCCTTCAAGCCTTTACATGGGTTCTACCGACCCTCATGCAACCCCCCTTATGGATTCCACTTTTGCTAAGCTATCTACACATAATATAACAAATTCCCAACACTATGGTTAATGGAATCGTTATATTTGAAGTGAAACCTCTTAGCGTAGTGTTTGAAGGACTCATATTCTCTTGAATCATTTAGAAGATTTCATATCTTTTGTCTCCCACCCTTAAATATTCTTTGTATTTTCTTATAAATAAATTCTTCATTTTCTCCCGTGCATGAATACTGTTTCCAATAAGACCCATGAACCATTAGAATGCTACCTTCTTAAGGTAGAGGGAAACAATTTAGGTTTTTAAGCATTAATGCTGCAATGATATGTTCTAGAAAGGAAGCAAAATTCAAAAAATAAGGTATTTGTATCCTTTATTCCAATCCCATGGAAATGATGAAGGATAGTTGGGTTAATGTTTTTCATCTTTAATTCCTCATATGTTTTAGAATGGGGATATTGAACACTATTGATTCGATTTTTTCTCTTTATTCCACCTTAACAAACAAAGAAAGAAGCCTTAGAGAGGAGAATGAAGAAGATTCAAAATCCTATAACTTCTCAACACAATTTAGTCCTCGACATTTCCTTCTAGTTCACTATATATTTCACTTCAACTTTACTCAACAATTTTTCTAAAGAAACATTCAAGAAAGTTCTTCATTCTTCACTTCTCGATGTTTGTTTGTTGATTCCAAAACACCCTCTTGTTTTGACCCACTATTCTCTGCTTACTTTCAAATTTTGATAGAATGTCCCCTAAATCATCTCTATGATGGTGTATCCATTCCTCTCAAAACAAACTATTGAATGCATAAAGCAAAACCACTCATTGCTATAATACAAAGCTACATTGTCACTTTTTACATTATTACATACTTAATGTTTTTGAAAAATTAAAGCATGTGCCACACAAAATATAATGCAATAGAGTACAACACCTTTTTTCATCACATGTACACCATCATAACTTTTTTTTCTTTCTAAATGGTAGAAACTTCACATAGTGTTGTCATAGCATCATTTTTATTTTTATTTTCTTTCTAAATGGTAGAAACTTCACATAGTGTTGTCATAGTGTCATTTTTACAACATGTTTATGACATCACACTTGTTGGAAATGTATTCTCTACTGGGGGGGGGTGTGAATCAGTAGTGACAATGTATATTTACTTTTTAAAATCCTTTTCGTTTACTTCAACATAATCTTCATTAACCCATTATTAGATTAAATCATATATCAAAACACATAAGAACCATGAAAAATAACCAAAGGATCTTGCACAACAAGGCACAAGATTTTTCTGGTGGAAAACCCCCTCCGGGTCAAAAACGAGCCTTGTTGCTGTTGCGCTGCTCAAATATTTATATTAATCGTCAATAAATTTAATTACATAGAATATATGAATGGCTATTATGAGAGAGAACTATGATCCTCATCTACAACTCTACAGACACCCATCTAATTGACAAGCCTTGGCCAACACCCATTGGACTTACGAAGAAATTTATTTTTTGTACTGAGTTTTCTGGAGCACCCACTCCATTCTTCTATTTGATCCTCATTTCAAAATATTTCAGACTCGAGTCAATCTTAATCGCTCAACTAGAACAAGCACATAAACCTCTATCAATCTAGGCTAAAAAAGAATATACCAAACTCACTAAAACCCAATCTGCACAACTGACTGCAACAATCCAATCAACAATACATGCAACATACATAAAAAGTAATCTACTTAAAACATGATAAGCAAGTATGAAGGAAATTATATAGAATCCTTCCTACTATGTTGCCTTGCTACTACATAAGGTATTGGCTGAATCATAGCTTTGCTGCCATCTTCTATCACTGTGATTTGCTGAAGATATTTTGCATAAATCCCTGCATAGTTTGCACACACAAATCTTCACTCACTCACACTCTCTAAGCTCACACAAACATCAAACTTTCTTCTCAAGTGAACCAACCAAATAGACTCATAATCTCTATCTATTTGTAATCTTCTCAAATGGTTAAGACAATTAATTCCAATTCTTTAGTGGAGCTGTGTTCATATGCTAAAAGTGGTTCAGTTCATTGCTTCTTGAATCAAGCCATTAACTTCATTTACTAATGAATATTATATTTTAACCATGTTCTAGAAGCACAATAACCTTTTTCCTACCTTATATAAAAAATTATGATAAAAACTCTATCGAAAAAACCACAAAATAGTTGACAAGCGCTAGGAATCGAGGGAAAATCATCTCCAAGTGGCATATGCTCTTTTCATTCATAGGACTAGTGCTAGTTTCCTTCATAAAAGTAGTGTATACATTAAAAATCCATGTTCTACACCTGTTTCAAACAACTCTTGGAGCTGATCTTTAGGAGAGTTCTTGGGACATTGTGATAATATTCTTAGAGGACCTTGACCCATTGCAGCCACTACAACACTCCAAGAAAGTATTGCCATAACTCCATCATCATCACAAGTCAAACTAGGTTGACTTGAATGCCATCCATTAGCTGCTCCAACACTCAAGCCATCAAGCTTCTCCACAACTACAACATATAGAACTTGTTAGAAAATTATATATTACAGAGAAATGGAACACATAAAATATTGTAGAAACAAAAACACATAAAACATATAAAAAAAGAGAGACACAGATATATGTGGTTCTCCTAGTTTGGTCTAGTCCACAAAGAAACAACTAGTCCTTCCTTTTATATTATCCAACAAAATGAAGAGACACAACCTACAACAAATCTATTGTAATTTCCTCTTTGCTCTCTCACAATCTCCTTCCTCTTTCTCGCTTAGAATACACATATGCACAACCACAATACAATCTCCTCATATAAATCGAGGGGTTGTATTCTAGGGAAAAAACCCTAAATTAAACATAACTTCTACAGTCAGATCATCCACCTAATGAATGACCTAGATTGACTACGAAATTACAATATTTTACAATGCAAATTTTCATCTATTATTTTTAGCTTCAAGGGCATTTCCCTTGAACCCCTGCCAGAGAGAGATGACCCCCCTAATGATGATTAAATGGGTGGTGTTTCTACCTCGTTAGAAACTGGTGTACAAAGCAGTGATACCACTGAATAAAGAATATAACCAGGCTCCAAACCCAACAATCTCCCTCTTGGAGACTGATTATAGCAACTCCACGGTTGCTTCATTTGTTGGACGATGCTTCCACTTTGGACCTGGATATTTATCATCTTCATCATCATACTTGAAGACCAATTGAAATAGATTATAATCTCATTTTCTCCCACGTTACAACTTTTATTAACATATCTACAAGATTTTGGCTAGTGTGTATATTTTCCAACTTCAACTGTCCATCTTCCAACACTGTGTTAGGCCCCTATACTACTAGTGTAACCCCTTATTATTATTAGTACAACCCACTTATTATATTGATGTGCCCATGTAGTGCCCATATTGTGACTATTGTGCCCCATAGAAGCTCACTATTGTTATTATTATGCCCTTACATTATTATTGTTATGTCAGCTCTGATTATGTTATGACCCCTTAGACTCCTATATATAGAAAGGAGGTCTTTTCATTTGTATCATCCAAGAATTGTTCATTTATGTAATGTAAATGAGGTAGCCCCCTCGAAGAGGCTGAATTCTAAGGCGTTGATCTATCTTTTCTATCTTTTCTTGAGCTGGTTTCATAACATTTGGTATCAGAGCTTTGGATTCTAGGGTTTTGCTGCTCCAAACAGGTATCGTGGAATTTTCGCTATAACTTTTTTTCTCCGATGTTTCAGAAGTTGAAAACAAAACCCATTTGAGAAGCCATCACGTTAAATTTGGGGTCCAAATTTCAGAGCTTTTTGCACTATATTTGTGGAGATATGATTTGAGGAAGTTGGTCTTTTTGCAGACTCCTGAATTACATTCCAAACAGATGAACTGGGGAAAATCGTCATAACCTTTTCTTTGAGCATTGGATCAAAATTTAGTAAGAAGGTGCAGAAAGAGGACGGATTTTAGTTTCTTCTATATATTTTTCAGAGCTAAAGGTCGAAACAGTGACTCGTGGCACGTCGTACAAGTTCGCTCTACTGAACTAGTTTATAATTAGGTCACTGTGGTAGATTTCACATAACTCTTTCTTGGAGAATCCAATTTGGATCAGACTGGTGGAATTGGAAAGAGGACGTAGAGGACTACTACAGGTCACAATTTCAGAACTTAAAGATCGTAAAGTACAGAGTTACAGTCATTTCAAGATCGAACTCCTAAAATCAAGAAAAAGCAAGATGAAGAAGTTTGATGGCAAGGATCCGGTAAATTGGATACATCAGATGGAGCAATATTTTTTATCTACATGGTGTACCACTATTACAAAATGTATGTATTGCATCTTCATATTTAGAACCAAATCAATTTTTATGGTATAAAGGGCTTTGTTCTCGTAAAAAACTTGTTACGCGGTCAATTTTCACGGAGGAAATGATAGCACATTATGAGGATACAAAAAGAAACACCTTCTTTAGAGCAACACCACAACAATTGGAAATAGTAAAAGGGCTTTTTTGCATATTGGAAAGTAAAATTATGGCAACAAGGAAGTCTACCCCTCACAACTATAAAGATGGAAGTGTTGTTTCTCCTAGCCTTCTACAACCTACAAGGGTTACACCACAACAATTAGAAGAAAAAAGAGAAAAAGGGCTTTGTTACAATTGTGATAGCAAATGCACTAAAGGTCATAAGTGTGCTGAGAAGAAATTATTTTACATAGATTATGAAGACGAGGAAGAAAAGGATCAAGAAACATCAAAAGAAGAGGATACACGGTAGGACCCCACCCCAGAGAAAGAAGAAATGAATCAGACCATATCTTGCAAAGCATTGGCAAGAATTACCACTCCTCAAAATCTCAAGATAGAAGGACATATCAAGAAGAAAAAGGTGCAAGAAGTGAAAGCTCACATCAAGAAAGAAGAAATGAATCCAACCATATCTCGTAATTCATTTGTCGGAATTACCACTCCTCAAACTATCAATATAGAAGGACATATCAAGAAGAAAAATGTCCAAGAAGTGAAAGATCACATCGAGCATCATGAAATGAATCCAACCATATCTTTTAAAGGATTGGAAGAAATTACCACTCCCCAAACTCTAGAGATAGAAGGACATATCAAGAAGAAAAAAGGTTCAAGCAATGAAAGATCACAATGAGCATCAACAACAAGTTCTCCAACTTTTAAATGATAACGCCACTTCGGTGCAAAATCAAACGAAACAACAGGTAGATCAACATCATAGTGAAAAATGTTTTGATGTAGGTGATTGGGTATTTTTACTGCTACATCTCAAGCAAGCTACTTATGAGAAGGAAATGTTGGCAATACTACATGCACTTAAAAAATGACGGCCTTACCGAATGGGAAGACTCTTCAAGGATGAGGATGTGGAAGCATTGTTTTGTACCATTTCTATTATCCAACTAGATTGGATAAATGAAGCAAGGGATGAATGGAAGAAGGACAAAGAAGTATCGCCACTTATTCAAAAGTTGCAATAGATCCCAATTCAAACAATATTTCCAGAAATTGAAGAGGAAGGAAAAACCATATTGGAACCTAGAGCAGTCACAGAAACAAGAACCCGACAGCTACGAAATCGATCAATTTCAGAGTATCTCATCAAGTGGAATAATTTACCCATTGAAGATTCCACATGGGAAGACAATAATTTTATACAGAAGCATCAAGAAGTACTCAAGCGTTGAGGACAACACTCTTTGAAGGAGAGGGGCATGTTAGGCCCCTATACTACTAGTGTAACCCCTTATTGTTATTAGTACAACCCACTTATTATATTGATGTACCCATGTAGTGCCCATATTGTTACTATTGTGCCCCATAGAAAGCCACTATTTTATTGTGCCCTTACGTTATTATTGTTATGTAGGCTCTGATTATGTTATGACCCCTTAGACTCCTATATATAGAGAGGAGGTCTTTTCATTTCAATCATCCAAGAATTGTTCATTTATGTAATGTAAAGGAGGTTGCCCCCTTGAAGAGGCTGAATTCTAAGGCATTGATCTATCTTTTCTATCTTTTCTTGAGCTGGTTTCATGATAGAAAATCCTAGACAAATGGATAAAAATATCCATAAAAGTGGAACACCCCTAAAGGAAACCATATCATGAAATAGGGCATTAAATATCCATTGATGAGATAAACAAGAGGTAGTTGATCCATGGCAAGAACTCTCGGCTCAGGAGTGAACTGGAGGAATCTAGTTCTAGGTTGGGTGGGGATGCTCGGTTTTCCAAGTGACATTCTTTATGCTAATCCAAGTTGATTTAAGTGCATCAGATGTTCTGTATGTTGACTCTTTATGCTTTATGTTATGTTGTCAAATATTTAAGCATATGAGTATAAATGCAAGTGATATCTTGGTGTGTAAAATGATTTAATACTCATGCATGTGACAATTACTGTATATATAAAAGCAATCAAAGTTAGATGTAGTGATTGGAGCCTTTGTAGGTGGTTGTTGCTAATGGGTCAAGGAGGTATGTGACAAATGGTATTGAAGCTCTAAGTTCAAATTTTGAGGCCTATGGTCCAATCCGCATCGGTAAGACATGAACGGGTTGTAGGTCCTTAACTAGATCCTAAACAAATAAGAGATTTCACTGAAGGGTTTGGCCATCAAATTTTTACAAAAAAATATTCCAGTGAGTTTTAGAGTAGTGCCTTAAGGCATTATAATCCATAAAGGTTGGAATTAAATCTTAAAATAGTTTGGAGGAGGACTTTGAAGCCATAATATGTGAGTGTTATATTGATTACTTACAATCAAAGGTAATTTTGAACTAAGGTTGTTTGAAATTATGGATTTTGAAACAACTAAACATTGATGTTTTAATGAGGAGTGAAATCTCCTATATTGCTTGTCAAGCATGTAAATAATTTTGTTTTCAAATTGCATAAAAGGATAAATTAAAAACAAAAGTCGTCCATCAGATCACTAGATAATTAAATAGAAGGGAATAATTAATCCTAGCCACTGTGTTGTGAAGGCTACAAGTTCAATGATCTCAGTGGTTTGCATTCTTCATGTGGAATCACTATTCTCAAAGATTTTTTTTTGACTTGCTTTATATCGTTAAGATTTCCAATGGTATAGCATGTGGTTCAGGTTATCTATGTTATGATATTGCATCATGGGTTGAATTTCATCCAATGAGGCTCATTTTAGCTATGATAATGTAAGCATGGTTTGTGACAACTTACTCATTGAATATGACTTTGTGATTTGTATGGAATGCATTAATGTTTGTTTTGGTTATCAAAGGAATGAAATCCAAATGCATAATATTATCATGTTGAATGCCCATGTTGAATCTCTCCTTTAGGATATAATGTATGCATAGTAAATGTGAAAGGGTTGATTTGGAATGTAGTAAATAAATATGTTAATTTGGACCTAAAATTCCACATCGTTTGATCCAGTGTAGCCACTATATATATGGAGCTAAAATACATATCTTAATGATAGTTGTAAGGTTTTATGGAGTGAGTTTTAGAAACAGCAAAGGATTACTGTGTGCATGGATAACTAAAAATAGTGAGGGTTGAAGTTCCATGAGAATTATGTGTGTAATCTTGAAGGCTGATTGATATTTTGTCTTTAAAAGATCGACATAAATGATATATGTAATAACTATATGTAATGGTCGATACTTGAATAGTATTACATGAAAACAAAACAAGGAGCCATGCCCAACGGATTATGACACCATGGATACCTAGCCTGAATAATCAATATCGTCCTCCTCCCTATAGCCTCGAGACCACAAACTGGTTTAAGGAACCAGATTAAGAGTGTTATCAAGAAAAGAGAGATTTACAATCTTAATGGCTCATGTATAACATTGATATATTTTCTTGCGTACTTTACAAGCATATATTGAATGGAGTGATCACACACTGAGATTTGTTGAAAGAAAATTTGAGAATATAAATTCCATACTTGCAGATACTATGGAAACAAGGCGATGGCTCATAACATTTCATGGGTGTCTCCCTTATATTGGCAAGCATGTATAAATGAATCTAAATTCATCATGAAATAGGGTTATGGAAGTTTGCAACCAAACAACAACCTGTCGAATATATGTTAACCACATATTGTGGAAAACTATTATGGTTTCTCATAGTCATAATTCTTCCAAATGGTGGGAGGTTATAATGCACCAGAGAGACGAAATGGTATTACCAACCTATTGTTGTTTCTGCCTTTTTCTTAAAATGAGTTAATGCTTCTGGATTTTTTTCAAAACCCCATTCCATTGAGCTCTGTGGTTATGGAAGCTTTTGAAAGTGTGTGATTTAAAGCACAACACCATATTTTCAATTGAATGGATGGAGAAAATCCCAGTAAGGATTACTAGTTTCCTTTCTCAATCTACCATGTCAATATTTTATCATGTCTTATCCACTAAGTGAGAGAGTTTTATGTGCAATAGCTTATTGAGTTGCACATATGTACATACACATTCTAGAAACAACTAAATTGTTGCAGAATGTTGTACCTAAAAAAAGCACTCAGTGGATAATGGTCATCCTGGTTATCACGCCATAAAAGCATCTAGGTTGATAATGTTTACCTAGATTTATCCCATCTAACAACGTAAATCATTTAGGATTTCCCTGATTGCAAGTAAAACTCTATTTTGCCTCCATCTGAATATCTATCTCTATTAATGATCCAGTGTCAGTGGGATACTTGACATAGAAAAGGATGATGAGTGAAGGCAATCCCCAACTCTATCGTAAATGCTCTGTGTTGTAATTTTCATGTATCTAGGGGGCTTACAACTATGGACATTGAAATGAGGTGATGCATATCTGTTTCTTCAGTAGCAATTGTGTCAAAATTTTCATTTATCAATTGGAGGCTTCCTTCAATATTTAACAGGAACCATGGGGTCTGTGATTCAGTAAATTGTTGGGGGGAAATGGAGCTGAGGCTGAAGTTTGGTGAGAGGATCTCGAGTCACTACCTTTTGCATGTTATGTCCATCATTAATGTTTCCCTAGCTGTTATTGATGGCCTCATTTCCATGGTTGTCGTCGTATAGTTGTTAGGGATTAAATTGTGAAGCCCTCATGTTGGATAGACTCGTCAGATGCTCTTTGCGAGTGATTACAATACCATACATCTTTTTAATTTTCACTTCCAAAATATTATTTCAAGAACTGTAATTCCATTTCATGATTGGTGTTAGTGTCAGTGTCTTCACACTGCCATTAGTGATCAAAATTCACTCTTTTGCATTCATATTAGGAGTCCCATTCTCATGAGTTGCATTCCATTAGGTAATGGATCAACTGATGGTAGGCACATTTTAGTTTTTCCGTCATGACACATATCTGTTGACCTCTTTTCATGTTTGATTCAGTCAATGGTTCAGGTCTAGGTTCATTTTCAGTTTATTTGATTAAATAGGTCTTAGGTTTTAGGGTTATAGTCTCATTAGGTATTAGGGTTTCACCATGTCAAATTTTCAGTAACCATTGACCAATAATGGTCAGCAGACACTTGAGGATGACAATAATTATCAGGAAATTTTTAGTATCATATTTTGTAAACTTAATAAGTTTTTCACCTCAAAACCAGTTTGAGGTGAAAACAGAGCATTGGTATTTATTTGTAAATTTCATGTAATTTTATTATTTGTCATATGTAATTAATGGTCTCATGCTGCTCCTGGTCACCTGGTGATATTTCCAAATACATGCCACTGCAAAAGCAAAATATCATTAAGCATCAGTTCACCTATTCCAAACAAAAAATCAAGCATCTAAAAATAGAGTATTTGAAAAAGGAAATAGACATTATAAACTGGGTTTTGAAGAATGAAAAATCAAAAGTGCCCAAGCCATATAAAGGTCATTTCTCTCTCAAGTTATTTCATTGTTTGAGTTGAGTTTCATGAGCAAAAACACGATTTTGAGGTGTTATTGAGCAAAAGGAGGGAAATTGCTGTGTTTTTGGAGAAATCTCCCTGGCGCTATGCACTAAAGCCCGACGCTATGCATAGGAGTGGCACTACGCACCTGGGTTTTTCCTGTTGTGTTATTTGAACTAGGGCTATGCACCAAACTAGCGCCACACAGCTGGGAGAGTGCACTACACACCTAACAGTTGAACTACAAATCGTTGCAAATTGCATCAAATCGCCTCAAAACTCCCAAATTCCTCCATTGAAAGTAAGTAACATCACTATTCTTGCTGAAAAGAATTGTTTCATTAGTCTTGGGTGGTTTTGTCTCTTAAAACCATAAAACCCTAATTGTCACTAAATTGTAAAAAAATCACTCATTACTATTGTCCTTTATAATCTTTTACTGTTTCCCTAAATCCCATCCTCCCATACATAATTCCCTAGACAACATTCCCTAAAATTTTCCCTAATTCCCAAACCTTATCTATATACCCCAAACCCTACACTACTCACTAACCCTACTCCCTCCCTACATCCATTTCCCACTCTTGTTCACCTTCACCTATTTTCCTATTCAAATCTCTTCATACTCATCTTACCTTCATTCACCAATTCACTACACTTCATTCACCACAAGAGAAACAGTTGTACAACAATGGAGAGGGACAGTGAGTATGAACTGGAGGAAGAAACCCTTAGTGACAGTTCCAGGGAGAGAGAAACACAGGGTAGAAAGCCTCATAAGGGAGGAAAACATATCAGAGAGGAGCCTACCAATTTGAGGGAGCTGCAAGTCTGCCCATTTTCCCTTTCTTGTTTCTGACATTAGTCATTTTTCAGTTTTTGTGAAATGGTGTAAAGGGCAAAAATCTCATCATGAATTAGCAAGGTTGTTTGTGACACATTTGGACAACAATGAGGTAAACCTTGCTGGAGTTACATTCACTTTGTCACCAACTATCATTTCAGAGGCTACAGGTATTCCAAATGTGGGTGAAAAGTGGAACAAATGTTAGGACATTGACATAGAGCACTTTCAGAGCCTTACATCAAGGCTAAATATCATAACAGACTTAAGGGAGTATTCCCCTTTAAATTCTTGGAGGATAGGTTTGCTCCATTGATGAAGATCATCATCAAGTACTTTACTTGTGAAGGCAGGTTCTCCCGAATGTATGCCTGCCACATTAGACTGTTGATGCATTTCACTAGGGTGAGAATGATGAATATCCCCTACTTCATGTTCAGAAACATGGAGAAGATGGGCATTCATTGTAAAGAAGAAATCATACCCCTAGTAGTTAACCAGCATCTACCATTACTCTTTGATTAAAATCATTGTTTTGCATCAACTGAACCTTCTCAACATGCCATGGGAGACCTTCATTTCTCATCAAATGTTCAAAGGCCCTCAAGTATTTTCATCAATGCCTCATGAAGAAGGTGGACCTTCAAGACATGAAAAGGTCCAAGAGACTGAAACTATTGGAGTGTTAGTATTTGTGACATATGAGAGGGGGACTAGGAAAATGTTTGTAGCTGCTAGGCGATTATTATCTCCACAAGGTGTGGAAGGGGTCTTTCCTTCATCTTCAAGTCACAGGAAAATGCTATCTCACAAGGAGTGGATGGGGCTTTGCCTTCTTCTTTAGCTAAACAGGTACAGGTTGGGTAGCAACACAAGGGCAAAGGTAAAGGCAAGAAAAAGATGCATGAGAAGAATCCTAGTGATGGGAAAGAGAGAGATTTTGACTTTGTTGATCATGAGGAGACACAAGGAGTAGATGTCATTGACTTGGATGCTCAAGATCCAAGGACTATCAAAGAAATGATCATTAAGGAACAAGAGGCTGAGATACAAACCTTGTCAGACAATTTAGAGAGGGCTAAATGGGTCATCAAATATCTAGAGCAAGAAAACAAACAATTGACCGATAAGCAAGTCCTCATGGAGTTGCAAATGATCAAGAAGAACAGGCGAAAGGCTAAGAAGGTAAAGGTCAAGTTGACATCCGTTGAGAAAGAGATTGAAAATGACTGGGAAAATTGGATTGAGAGGGTAAACATACACCTTGAGTGGCTGCTTGAGAAGGCAATAGAGACAAGAAGATGCTTCGCGACATGGCATATCACTATATGACCCAGAACAAAATATGTAATATAAGGATGAGGAAGCTTAAGGCAAGGTTGAGGAAGGCCTTGAGGAGAAAAAAGAAGCAATAGAAGCTAAAAATCTTGGTTGAAGCCTCGCTAGCCCATCAAAGCAACTAATGATGGAGTCTTATGCCAAATCTGGGCAAGTTTTGGCAAATTTTGGTCATTTCCAATTTTTGGAATTTGCAACACAGAAATTTGCCCTAGGTGGCGCTACGCTTTTGACTGGGAAACATTTTGGAGAAATGGTTTGCATATTTAGATTCAACATGATGAGAGCATCAATCCTTGAAAGTTTCAGCAATTTTGGAGCAAAACATGGTCACCTAAAGGTCAAAAAGCTATCAACAAATGACCTCTCTGCCTCTTTTTGGACACACAGGAAGTAGTCTTGGGAAATTCCACTTTTGAGGGGGAAAATGACCTCTAAATGAAAACATTCAAGATGTTACAGAAATTAGATAGGAATACCTTTCCAATGAGCTATCGTGGGCTCACTTTGGCTAAGGGGAAGGCCTCCAAAATCAGCTAAGAAGTGGCACTATGCACTTGGCTAGCGGTGCTACGCATAGAGCGAGTTTGCTTAAAAATCCAAATTTCGCCTAGTTTTTCTACAAGTTGACTTTTTCTCTCATTTTGGATGAATTTATGATTCTAAATGATGCTATTATATGTAAATTTAAATGTAAAATGACCTTAGAAGGCAGATTCATCATTTTGAGGTGGTTTGGGGGTCAATGAATCAGTTTCCATGCTTTTAGAGGCAAGTTGTTCCACTGCCTATATTCCTATTCCTAGTTTAGATATGGTTGAAACAATCCCTTATATCTTGGATTTGACCCCTGATGGTTAGCATAGGTGGTTTTTATGTCTATATTATGCATTTTTTCAGTCATTAGCAAAGGTTGGACTCTCTTGGATGCTCTGAGCTACATTGTACACATTTATCAGCAATTTGGCAAGGAAATAAACCAGGATTTGCAGATATTTTTATGGGATACTTTTGGTAAAGTGTTTTTGCATAGTTTCTCCTTTTGTTATTTATTTTTCTTATGTGTTATGTGTGTCACAATCTAATTCATTTCTTCTAGATGAATGATATCAAGATAGATAGGTAGAATTCATTGTTTACACTACTCTGCCTTGGGAAACCATTTAGTTTTTGATGTTTTATACTGTTTGAGAAGGATACATGATCTTTGCATGCCCTCCTTAGCTCATCACCAGTATTAGACCTACCATCTCACTCAATTTCAAGTGCTAAAACACCTACCTACCTTGCTCCATAGACCACCTTGCATTCCTGACTTGATTTCCCGAACCCAAAGCTGCTTGCTCCATTTGATCTAGTGACAAAACCTTCAAAATCAACCAAAAAACCTAGAGCTACTATACCTAGCCTAAAATCCATATTTTATTTCAGTCATCTCAGCTGAGATTGACAAGGAGAGAGCCCTCTCCTGACCTGGTAGAGCTAGCTACTAGGTTAAGCTTGGTTTGTGGTTATCCTAAGATTTCCTCCCTTTAGCTTGAGGTCAATTTGGGCTCTAACATAGTGGCGACCATACTGGGGAAGAAAGACAAATCACCCCAGTACAATTGAGAAGTTCTGAACTTTTGGATGATAAGTTTAGAATTCAGTAGGCTGAAAAGTGGAAAGTTGTAAAGCAATATCAAACTCTTGAGAACTTTGAACACACTAGCTTCAGGAAGATACACCAGGTCCAATCCCGATCTCGATCCTCCTCCCTTATTTGAAAATCCTAATATTATCCCTTGGATACTTAGACAAGAAAGTTTATCAAGTCTTAGGCTGATGTTCAGATCTCAATCATGTCCGGTGGAGTGGCTATTCCTTGAAGATCTTCCTTTTGACGAATACTTTGGTCTCTCCCTGTTTAGAACCACATTTGATAGTGAATTGCTAGACATAGTCATAGACCCAGAATTCACCAGAGAACTTGAAATCAAACTAGCCAACTTGATAAGTAACCGAAATCTTCAAAACTATCCTCAATCATCCATCACCATTGATTGAATTCCTGAAGTCTTTGATTCAGCTTCAACATCTTTTGCCTCATCATAAATTCCCCATATTCCAGTCAATCATTCAACATCTCCATTTATACCTTCCCTCTCTCATTAGCTTATCATTACCCATCAAATTCCCATTACCTCTGCTACATAAACAACTCTTGTTGTCATAAATCCTCCTCTTTCTCCAAGACCAATTTGAAATCCACCTCGAGTCATGACTACTAGATATGCACCTCTCGTTCTCGCTCAGAATTTGGATGATATGCCTGTCGATTACCAAAGTAAAATACCTCTATTCGATGCCACTCAAAGTACCAAAAAGTAGCAACATGTTGATAGGATGAACGACTTCTTTCATCTTCATGAGGTAGATGTTGAAAATATGTCCATGAGATTATTTGTGCAGAGTTTTGGAGGTGAGGTTCGAAAGTGGTTCAGAGCATTACTAGTAGGATCTATTAATAATTTACTGGTTCTCCATAGACAATTCCTAAACCAATGGGAGGTAAATAAAAATCATCTAAAATTCTATCCGAGTATGAAAATATTAAGGGGAAAGTAGGTGAAAGTGTCCAAGATTACTGCGTAAGGTTCAATACAATTTATAATGCTATTCCAGTGAACATTAAGCCACTGATGGGGTTAGCATTGATCAAATTTCCCGACGGCTTCGATGCTGATATGGCGTATCAATTGAGAGAAAGAGATCCTACCACACTTGAGGATATGCAAAAGAACACAGTGAGTGTAGAGGCAAATCTGCTGGCCAAAAGAGAAAGGATGAAAACTGAAAAGAAGGTGACTATAAAGGAAGAAGCATCTTCTTCAAATGTTAAGGAAGATCATATACTCTGGAAAATTGAGAAGATGTTTGATTGGTTGACAATTTTTGACAAGTCTGAAACCACGACCATAAATCCAAACTTCAGAGGACAAGAACAACCTCAGTTCAGGATTAAACAAAGGGAGCAAAAGGCATAAGATCAGTCATCGCAGCAGCAAGTCAAAACTCCTTTGCAGCAAAACTATGTACATGGAATGGAGAGTGAATATGATGATGATCCGGTGGTTGAGGTGAATCATTTCTTTACTGCTGATGGTTTGCCAATCTATCTCACAAAAGACGAAGAATATTCAGAGATCCCTGATGTTCAAAAGGATGAAGATTATATACTAGCAAATGAAGCAGTTTGGAGGATGAGTCAGATGATTATCAGCGAGGATGTATGAATGCATTGATAACACAGTAGAAACAATATTCATTGAGATGCAGAGATGTACCAGTAAGCCCGGTTCAAAAAATAAAGGAAGCGCAACCTAAGAATGACTCCTCAAACATTCAGAAGAAAGGGAAGGAGCCCGCTAACCCAAATTCTAGCAAAGGATCATCTACAAATGAGAAGAACAATCAACAAAGTGCGGAAAAGGAAAAGATGGAAAAGAAGGACCCCCCAGTCAAAGAGGTAGATAAAGTTTTAGCTTTTAGTTTAGAAAATGAGATTGCTAAATTAAAAGTTTCAATTCCTTTGATTGAATTGATGAAGAACAACAGTTATAAACACCAAGTGTCCAAAATTTTGAACATAGATCCTTTATCTGATATGGTCAATATAGAAGATGATCACCTTGAGCTCATCTTTGGCCCTGCTTTAGAAGGTCAGTCTGAGGATAGTGAAGTTCCTCCATTCTATATAAGCCTTAGATTGCACAAGTATGTCCTCCACAATGCCATGTTTGATTCCAGAGCTTCCCATAATCTGATGCCAAAAGCCACTATGGAGAAATTGGGCCTTGACATTACTCGAAAATATCATGACCTATATTCTTTTGATTCGGGTAGAGTCCATTGTATTAGTCTTATCAAAGACTTGGTGGTGTCTTTAGACCAAATTTTGACAAAGAATGTTCTCATGGATGTGGTTGTTGCAAACATTCCACCACAGTTTGGTATACTTTTATCCAGATCGTGGGGTGCAAAGCTTAAAGGGACTTTACAACTAGATTTCTCCTATGCTACTATTCCCGTGTTTGGCCAATTGAGAAAACTATATAGGGAGAAGAAAATGAAGTGCATGATTACAAGCAAGGAGAAACCACTTAATCATCCAATGAATGATACATACAGATTTAAAGTCATTAGTATTATATTCAGATAGTAGTTTGAATGATGTTGATAGTCAGTTAGTTGAAGTAAAAGATGTGCCAGAGATCTCAGAAAATTTCAGAGCAGTCCTTGATCAAGAAAGATAAAAAATTGCAAGTACCTCTGAGCAGTCCACATTCCGACAACAACAGAAAGGTAATGAACAATAGCAAATTGAAGAGATTAGTCAAGGTAAGAAAGATGATGAAATAGAATTTCAGCACTTAGAAGAAGAAGCAGGCCTATGGAGCATGGATTTTGACGGAGCCGTGGGTAAGGATGGTGTCAACATAGGGATTTGGATTCATAGCCCTTATTTCCAGACAAATAAAGTCCCTAGTAATGTTAGAATTTGTTCATATAAATTGGCCTTTGATTGTTCTAACAATGAAGCCAAATATGAAGCACTGGTTGCAGATTTGAAAATCCTCAAAAAGCTAAATGTAAAAATGATATCAGTTTATGGAGACTCAGAGCTGATAATCAAGCAATTTAAGGGTGAATATCAAGCCAAACACTCACAGATGAGGGCCTACTATAATGTAGTTTTAGACATCTTAAGGATGTTTCCGAATTATACTTTGACGGCCGTACCTCGTGCTCAAAATGTTATTGCAGATTCACTTGCCACTGCTGCGAGTAATTTGAAAATCCTGATGAATTCCAATAACATGTTTGAAATCCATGTCAAGCACCGCCCAGCTGTTCCAGACAATTTAAGGTATTGTAAAGTGTTTTGGGATGATAAGGAGATCAATAATTTTTTGCAGAATGAAGGGAATTACAAGGATGCTTCCATAGATTGTGATCATGATGAAAATGAACCGGAAATTGAGGTGAATCAGATGGAAATATTGCAACTGAAGGACAATGTTATTCCTAAAGGTATCATACTTTAGAAGAACTTTTTGATCAAGATGATGTGGCTAGGAAACCGAGCTTGGTGCCTACAGACAAAGGTGTTAAAGATGTGAATCTTAGAACGGCCGATAAGCCCATGTTTGCGAAATTATCGAAGACATTGTCTCCTGAGATAAAGTCCAAATATGTTAGATTGTTATCTGAATTTGCTGATGTCTTTGCTTGGAATTATTTATATCTAAAGGTGTATAACAAAGATATAATTCAATGCAATATTCCGATCAAGCCAAATCAGAAGCCATTCTGACAGAAGCTGAGAAGAATCAATCCCAAGTTGCTGTCATCCATTGAAAAAGAGCTAAACATATTATACAAGGCAGGTATAATTGTCCCAATCAGATTTTCTGATTGGATTTCTAATCTTGTTTCTATGAGAAAGAAGACTGGAGAGATTGGATTGTGTATTGATTTTTGGAATCTGAATAAAGTGTCATTGAAGGATAATTAACCACTGCCGAAGATGGATCATATCCTCCAGAGAGTGGTTGGAGCATCGCGCATGTCACTGCTCGATGGATATTCAAGGTATAATCAAAATTTAGTGCATGAAGATGACAGAGATAAGACTGCATTCACCACCCCTTGGGGAACATTTCATTATGTTAAAATGCCATTTGGTTTGAAAAATGTTGGAGCCACATTTCAATGTGCAATGAACATCGCTTTTGCCAGTGAAAAGGATGTATTTTTAGGTTGTGTATTTAGATGATTTGACAGTGTTTTAAAATTCAGATGATGAGCATCTTCACCATTTAAGGATTGTGTTTCAGCAATGTAGGAAATTTGGGATATCACTCAATCCGAAGAAAAGTCTCTTTTCCATGGATGAGGGGAAGCTGCTTGGCCATATTATCTCAAAGGAAGGAATTCACATTGATCCTTAGAGGGTAGAATCAATTCAGCAGATAGATTTTCCCAGGAACAAGAAAGAGATACAATCTTTTAACGATAAGATGAATTTCCTACGAAGATTTGTACCCAATCTAGCTAAGCATTTGAGAGAAATTAGTAATATGTTAAAGAAGGAAAACGTGGTAAAATGGACAAAGGATGCTATGGAATCATTTAATTTGGTAAAGTATGCTTTATCTATAGCCCCAGTTTTGATTAGTCCCGATTATGCACACGATTTCATTTTATTCTCATTTGCATCTGAGAATACCATGGCAGCAGTTTTAATGCAAAAAAGAGATCAGCTAGAAAAGCCCATTGCATTTTTTAGCAAGACCATTAGAGATGCTGCTTTGTAGTACAATATAATTGAGAAACATGATCTTGCTCTTGTCAGAGCTTTAAAGGACTTCCGAGTGTATATTTTGCACTCCCACATCATAGCATAGATTCCTAATGTAGCAGTTAAGGATGTGCTGGTACAAACTGATCTGGAAGGAAGGCAGGGAAAATGGATTGCAGCAATGTTAGAATACGATCTGGAGATCAGGCCAACAAAGTTTATCAAAGGACAAGGCCTGGTGAGGTTGATGGTGGAATCAAATTTGCATGCTTTAGATATAGATCTTATTGCAGCTATGTCTGAAAATGAAGAAGAAAGCTCCCTGATTCAAGTGTTTGAAATGTTCCTTCAGTCACCATGGTATTCAAATATTGTATATGTACTTCAGCACCTCTCACCACCTCCGGAAATGGCAAAAAACAAAGGTAGAACTCTCAAACTTAAAGCTGCTAAATTCTGCATTTTGAATAATGCCCTTTATTAGAAGGATCCAGGAGGTGTTTTGCTGAACTGTTTAATTGAAGATGATGCCAAGAAGGTTATGGGTGACTTTCACAAGGGTGATTGTAGTGGTCACTTATTTTGGAAGACAACAACAAACAAAATATTGCGAGCAGGTTATTACTTGCCAACCTTATTTTCAGATGTCTACAAAATAGTCATGAGCTATCATGAGTGTCGGGTCTTTCAGGGGAAAAGAAAGTTGCTGCCTCTTCCTCTAAAATTGGTTGTAGTCAATGCACCATTTCAGTAGTGGTGACCATACTGGGGAAACGTAGTGTTACGTTCCTCAGCAAAATGTATCAAGTTTAGATTTGATTGTTCATGGTGGACGATGATCAGACAATAGAAGGCTGAAATCATTCACTTGGTGACTCTAGTGTCGAAAAATCCCAAGGTTTAAAATTGTTTTGGCAACTCCTCTCTTTAATAACTAGTAGCCTAAAGAATTTCTTGGTGAATTCATTGTTATCAAAATGGATTTGTTTGCTCGAAGGTATGCTCCCATGAGCTGAGATCACATTCTAGGTTTCCCAAATAAAATTCCTAAGGTAGATTGGTAAAAGAATTTGCCTATGTTTAAAGATGATGATAGGAATGATGCTGCTTTACATTTGGTTAGATTTCACATGCATATTTGCAAGTTGAAGGTTGATTTTCCTGAAGATTGCTTGATGAAGATATTCGTGGCCACTCTGGAAGGTGAAGCCTGATCTTGGTATGAAAGTTTGTCACCTACTTGTATTTATTGTTTAAAAGACTTTCATACCATGTTCTTCGAAAGGTATAAAGAATCTTGTCCATCCTTAATATTAGTTCAGAACTGTTGCAAACATGTTTATAGTTTTATTGAAAATCTTGAGAAAATTTATGAAGATGATGACTTCATGAATGATGAGATCATGGAAGCCCTGTATGAAAATCCATTTCGGTAGCATAAAGAGAGCTCAGAGGATACTTGTTAATATGCTTAGGAAAATTTGTAGCATGTTCAAGATATTAGTACAATTGAAAATGATGGGGGACAAGGTCTTATTTCAGTTCTGATCATAGCAGAAGACAATATGCAGCAAAATCAAGTTCCAATTTCAGATTGTTATAAAGTCAAGTTGGCTATTCCAGATCTAGATTTAGATCGTGATGATGAAGAAGATTCAGATTGTGATAATGAAGAAATCATTGAAGCCTTTTTTGATTTTTCCCTTCAATAATAGTCTCAAAAAGCCAGTCACTTCATTACACAAGATCACAGTCAGGATACCGGAACTTCTTCTTTGCTTGAAGATGAAGGAATTTTGCATCTTCATAGTCAATAGGAATCATATGAAATGAATCAGCAGTTTGAGGAAAATTTATGTACTCCTTTGCTTGAAATTAAAGAAGATAATTACTGTAGAAAACAAAAAGTAATTTCTCCTCTATCTAAAGATGAGATAGATCAACTCCTAAAGGGTCATGTTATAGCCCAAGCTAATGCAGGTTTGCAATGTTCACATAGTCAAGAAGGTGTTAATGAAACTTCTTCCACTTTTGAAAATGAAAATCTGAGTTTAAATCAGGACAGTCTTGAAATTAGATTTATAGATTAGCGAACATATATTGTTCTCTTTCATGAAGATGATAGGGTTGTCATGTTTGATAATCTTGAAGAATGTTTTCAATTTAAGAATAACTTAGACTATGAAATTGAGGAATATGAGCTTGAGAGAGGCAATATGCAGGAAATCGAGTCATAATTTCTCATGCTTGAGGAATTTATAGCCAACACTTAGATAACAGAAGCTTATACATCTCTATGCTTTCCTATCAATTAGCAACCAACTGTTCTTTTAGATCAGAATGAAGGGAGTACTTGTATTTTCGTTGCTGGATCTCGAGACAATCTAGTGCTTTAGGATTTTCATGATCCATTCGACATTCTTTTGCAAACATTAGAGAAGATGAATGTTTCCTGGTTCGTTAGCATAAGCCTTGTTTTTTGTTGTTATTGTGAGTTGGATTGGTTACCTTGGAAGGCCCACTTCACGTGATTGTACATTTTTCATCAGTAGGCAGGTGGTTGTCATCATGATTTGAAACCCTCAACTCTCTATGTCTGTTGCCATTCAAAAGCTTAGTAGCTACTTGTTTCAGTTAAGTTAGTCTTGAGTCAATTTTAAGTTAGTTCCAATAATTTCAAGTTAGTTTCAGAGTCATTTTGTGTCATCAAGTCATCAGTTTTGAGTCATGCATTTTATTTTGAGTTTTTTACTCCATGCCCAATGGATGAGGCACTAGTTTACTTATCCCAGAGATCCATGGTTCTTGGCACTTCGAAGGAGCTACCATCCCCATTGGAGCCAATGTTAGTGCCAGTGTCTTCACACCACCATTAGTGATCAAAATTCACTCTTTTGAATTCATATTAGGAGTCCCATTCTCATGAGTTGCATTCCATTAGGTCATGGATCAACTGATGGTAGGCACATTTTAGTTTTTCCCTCATGACACATATATGCTGACCTCTTTTCATGTGCGATTCAGTCAATGGTTCAGGTCTAGGTTCATTTTCAGTTTATTTCATTAAATAGGTCTTAAGTCTTAGGGTTATAGTCTCATTAGGTATTAGGGTTTCGCCATGTCAAATTTTTAGTAACCATTGACCAATAATGGTTAGCAGACACTTGAGGATGACAATAATTATCAGGAAAATTTTAATACCATAATTTGTAAACTTAATGAGTTTTTCACCTCAAAACCAGTTTGAGGTGAAAACAGAGCATTGGTATTTATTTGTAAATTTCATGTAATTGTATTATTTCTCATATGTAATTAATGGTCTCATGTTGCTCCTGGTCACCTGCTGATATTTCCAAATACATGCCACTGCAAAGCAAAAGATCATCAAGCATCAGTTCACCTATTTCATACAAAAAATCAAGAATATAAAAACAAAGTATTTGAAAAAGGCAATAGAAATTATAAAGTGGGTTTTGAAGAATGAAAAATCAAAAGTGCCCAAGCCATATAAATGTAATTTCTCTCTCAAGTTATTTCATTGTTTGAGTTGAGTTTCATGAGCAAAAATGTGATTTTGATGTGTTATTGAGGAAAGGGAGGGAAATTGCTATGTTTTTGGAGAAATATGCATGGCGCTACACACCAAAGCAAGCGCTACACACCTGGGTTTTTCCTACTGTGTTATTTTAAATTGGAGCCACACACCAAACCGACGCTACACACCTGGGAGAGTGTGCTACACACTTCGAAGTTGAGCTACAAAAATCGTTGCAAATTGCATCAAATTGCCTCAAAACTCCCAAATTCCTCCATTGCAAGTAAGTAACATCACTATTCTTGCTTAAAAGAATTGTTGCATCAGCCTTGGGTGGATTTGTCTCTTAAAAACATAAAACCCTTATTGTCACTAAATTGTCTCATATATTGTAAAAAACTCACTCATTACTGTTGTCCTTTATAATCTTTTACTGTTTCCCTAAATCCCATCCTCCCATACATAATTCCCTAGACAACATTCCCTAAACTTTTCCCTAATTCCCAAACCCTATACATATACCCAAAAACCTACACCATTCACTAAACCTGCTCACTCCCTACATCCCTTTCCCACTCTTTTTCACCCTCACCTATTTTCCTATTCAAATCTCTTCATACTCATCTTACCTGCATTCACCAATTCACTACACTTCATTCACCATAAGAGAAGCAACTATACAACAATGGAGAGGGACAGTGAGTATGAATTGGAGGAAGAAACCCTTAGTGACAGTTCTAGGGAGAGAGACACATAGGACAGAAAGCCTCATAAGGGAGGAAAACATATCAGAGAGGATCCCACTAGTTTGAGGGAGCTGCAAGCCTGCCCATTTTCCCTTTCTTGTTTCAGACATCAATCATGTTTCAGTTTTTGTGAAATGGTGGGAAGGGTAAAATCTCATCATGAATTAGCAAGGTTGTTTGTGACACATTTGGACAACAATGAGGTAAAGCTTGCTGGAGTTACATTCACTTTTTCACCAACTATCATTTCAAAGGCTACAGGTATTCCAAATGTGGGTGAAAAGTGGAACAAAGGTTAGGACATTGACATAGAGTACTATGAGCCCTACATCAAGGCTAAATATCATAATAGACTCAAGAGAGTATTCCCCTTTAAATTCTTGGAGGATAGGTTTGCTCCATTGATGAAGATCATCATCAAGTACTTGTGAAGGTAGGTTCTCCCAACTGTATGCCTACCACATTAGATTGTCGATGCATTTCACTAGGATGAGAATGATGAATATCCCCTACTGCATGTTTAGAACAATAGAGAGAATGACATTCATTGTAAAGAAGAAATCATACCCCCATTAGTTAACCAACATCTACCACTATTTTTTGATTAAAATCATTATTTTTCATCATCTGAACCTTCTCAACATGCCATGGGAGACCTTCATTTCTCATCAAATGTTCAAAGGCCCTCAAGTCTTTTCATTAGTGCCTCATGAAGAAGGTGGACCTTCAGGACATGAAAAGGTCCAAGAGACTGAAACTGTTGGAGTGCTAGTATTTGTGACGTATGAGAGGGGGATTAGGAAACTTTTTGCAGCTGCCAAGTGAGTATTATATCCACAAGATGTGGAAGGGGTCTCGCCTTCATCTTCATGCCACAGGCAAATGCTATCTCACAAGGTGTAGAAGGGGCTTTTCCTTCTTCTTTAGCTAAACAAGTACAGGTTGGGCAGCAACACAAGGGTAAAGGTAAAGGCAAGAAAAAGATGCATGAGAAGGATCCTAGTGACGGGCAAGAGAAGGATTTTGACCTTGTTGATCATGAGGAGACAGAATGAGTGGATGTCATTGACTTGGATGCTCAAGATCCAAGGTTTGTTAAAGACATGATCATTAAGGAACAAGAGGCTGAGATACAAGTCTTGTCAGACAATTTAGAGAGGGATAAATGGGTCATCAAATATCTAGAGCAAGAAAACAAGCAATTAATTGATAAGAAAGTCCTCATGGATTTGCAAATGATCAAGGAGAACAGGAAAAAGGCTAAGAAGGTAAAGGTCAAGTTGACCTCTATTGAGAAAGAGATTGAGAATGACCAGGAAACATGGTTTGAGAGGGTAAACATACACCTTGAGAGGCTACTTGAGAAGGCCAATAGAGACAAGAAGATGCTTCACCAGATGGCCTATCACTATATGAACCAAAACAAAATAATGCAATATAAGGATGAGGAAGCTTAAGGCAAGGTTGAGGAAGGCCTTGAGGAGAAAAAAGGAGCAAGACAAGCTAAAAATATTGGCTAAAGCTTCACTAGCCCATCAAAGAAAATAATGATGGAGCCTTGTGGAAAATCTGGGCAAGTTTTGACAAATTTTGGTCATTTTCAATTTTTGGAATTTGCAACACAAAAACTTACCCTAGGTGCGTAGCGCCACCGATGCTACGCTTTTGACTGGGAGACCTTTTGGAGAAATGGTTTGCATATCTAGATTCAACATGATGAGAGCATCAATCCTTGAAAGTTTTAGCAATTTTGGAGCAAAACTTGGTCACCTAAAGGTCAAAAAACTATCAAAAAATGACCTCTCTACCTCTTTTTGGACACACGGGAAGCAGTGTTGGGAAATTCCACTTTTGAGGTGGCAAATGACCTCTAAATGAAAAAATGCAAGATGTTCCCATAAACCAAATAGGAATACCTTTCCAATGATCTATCTTGGTGTCAATTGGGCTAAGGGGAAGGCCTCCAAAATCAGCTGAGAAGTGGCTTACGCACCTGGCCAGTGGCGCTATGCATAGAGCCAGTTTGCTCAAAAATCCAAATTTCGCCTAGTTTTTCTACAAGTTGACTTTTCTCTCATTTTTGATGAATTTATGATTGTAAATGATTCTATTCTATGTAAATGTAAATTTAAAATGACCTTAGAAGGTAGATTCATCATTTTGAGGTGGTTTGGGGGTCAATGAATCAGTTTCCATGGTTTTAGAGGCAAGTTGTTCCACTGCCTATATTCCTATTCCTAATTTAGATATGGTTGAAACAGTCCCTTATCTCTTGGATTCGACCCCTGTTGGTTAGCATAGGTGGTTTTGATGTCTATATTATGTATTTTTTTAGTCATTAGCAAAGGTTGGACTCTCTTAGATGCTCTGAGCTACATTGTACACATTTATTAGCAGTTTGGCAAGGAAATAAACCAGGATTTGCAACTATTTTTATGGGATACTTGTGGTAAAGTTATTTTGCATAGTTTCTCCTTCTGTTGTTAGTTTTTCTCATGTGTTATGTGTGCCACAATCTAATTCATTTCTTCTAGCTGAATGATATCAAGATAGATAGGTGGAATTCATTGTTTAGAGTGCTCTGCCTTGGGAAACCATTTAGTTTTTTATGTTTTCTACTATTTGAGAAGGATACATGATATTTTCATGCCCTCCTCAGCTCGTCACCAGTCTTAGACCTACCATATCACTCAATTTCAAGTGCTAAAACACCTACCTACCTTGCCCCATAGAACATCTTGCATTCCTGACTTGATTTCTTGGACCCAAAGCTGCCTGCTCCATTTGATCCAGCAACAAAACCTTCAAAATCAACCAGAAACCATAGAGCTACTATACCTAGCCTAAAATCCATATTTTATTTCATTCAACTCAACTGAGATTGATAAGGAGAGAGCCCTCTCCCGACCTGGTAGGGCTAGCTACCAGGTTAAGCTTGGTTTGTGGTTATCCTAAGATTGCCTCCCTTTAGCCTGAGGTCAATTTGGGCTCTAACAATTGGAATTTGTAAATTAGCTTACTTTATTACTTTATGTTGACACCTATTTATTATTGCAAAGAGTGGATATGTTGGTCAGATGCATGTGGATTTATCGTCATTCATTTCCAGAAATTCTTTTTTCTTTTAGCATTTCTGTTGCTCTTATCATTATGGGTTGAACTTTGTCATCAAGTAAATGAGAAGGATAATGATGAGAGGATGAAGATTATACAAATTTCATTCCATTGTCCCAACAACCAGGTAGTAAACCTATTTTTTGTTTAGCCTATAGTGAGCAGTATAAAATATGTTTTCCTTTTTGGTGTCGCGTACATATCCGAATTCAAAAAAAAATTGTTATTCTAGTGGAGGAATGGATTGCTATGGAACATGTTTCCCTGCGAGAATTTTTGAGGTATACTTTCTACCTTGACTTGGCTCAAAGTTGCGGAGTACTTTTTTTGTTGTTGTTGTCTCGAAATCACAAATTCGAGGGCAGCTGGGATTGCAGGTTGGCTTCGTGGTGAAGTGCCTCCATGCAAGCCTTCATTTAATGCTTGGAGGGAATTGGTATGAATGGAATCATTGCTAAACGATTGACATAGTGATTTTAGCATCATGGTAGTAATTTTCCTCCCTCATATTACACACGAAATTTCCAAAGATATGATTGTGCATTGCTTGTTTTTTATATAGTAGGCCACATATGCCATCATTCTAAGAGGTTTATTCTTTATATGCACTTCATAGTAATATTTTCACTAATTATTGAATTTCTCAAGTCTAAGTATTATATTTTGTACACCATGATGTATATCTATATTAGCATTGCAAGGAGGAGAAACCCTGTAGGGTTATATGGAAAGAAATAATTATAGAATGTGTTATATAACATATAACCTTACAGTGTTCTAATGGAGTAGAGAGTAATGCAAAGAAAGGACAAGAATTAACATATTGATTATTTCAATAAGTAGAAATGGTCAACCATAAATTTATTGTTTATTTTGCTATTTATTAAGTGTTAGGAATTACATGCAATTAAGTGGGATGTTATACCCACAGTGATAATAGATAACATGTAGTATACATGTAAGAAGAATATATATCATTGAAATTGAGGTAAGAGAAGGCTCAAATACTAAATGCCTTTTCATAAGAGGAGTAAAGCGTATAAACAAATTTACGAAGAATAATTGATATATTATGTAATGAAAGTTATGAAAAAATAATGGTGGTGAATAAGCGATTTTTAAAGTATGGTTATTGTAATGAAAATTTAAATGATGGAGTTTAGTGGTGTGGTCATCATAACTTGTAAATATGAACGCAAGGGTTGAAAGATGTAATGGTGGATAAATAAAGTTTGAATCCTATGCTTAACTGCAGGCCAATAGGTCTCTTCTTCCATACTATCATCATATTATTTTCCCATATTAAAATTAAATTATGAGTTGTATGATTGCGATGCAAGGACGTAGTTGAATAAAATACAAACTAATGCCAGTGAAGATAATCCATCCAAGGAAATAGATTAATGGAATGAAGTTTATACTTACAAAGATCTTAGGAAGGGATGAAACATAAAGGGAAGAAATGTTGAACTCATATGAGGTAATTGGCAAACAAAAATATATAAAATGACAAGTGATCTTTCCATAGATCATGGCCAACATGAGGAAAAATAGAAAATAAAAGTATGTAGATGGAATCTATATAGGTCATACAAAAGAAGTTCATGACATTCTATCAATATTACCATAAATTGATGACTAATTAATTGGTTTCCATCCTAGAACAAATTCTGAAGGTTTTCTTTAAATTGTACGTATTCATGAAGTTTCCCATGAAACATCATTAAGTTCCTAAAAGGCAAGTCTCTGTATGTGGCATGAGACTATATATTTTTAAAATTGTCTTTCAATTTAATATTTTTGTGTTAATTAGTTCATCTACATGTAAGGATGCAATTCATTTTTGGATGTGGTTTTGCCACTAGTTGAATTGTTTAATTCACCCTTATGGAGAAAATACTCCAAATATACACCATTGAAGGGAACTAAAATTTACCAGGTCATTATTCTAATATTCAGTAGTAACATGCATATGTAATTGGATATGCATAGTTTGGAACCTACAATTTTCTATTTGAATAAAGCAATATTCTAATAATTGTAAGTAAGATATGCAAGAGGCATACATTATATTTCCAATATAGACTGAACTAGGGTCAGTATTGTGATACACATGTAATACAATTTACTGTATACATGTGGAAGAAGACATCATACATTAATAATTTTATGACCTTCATAATTATGTCAATGGGACACGCATCCAAAATTACATTTAGAGTAAATACATGATGAGAGTGTGAAAGCAGCTCCTAGTACTTCTCAATTAATAGAAGTAAGAAAGTATTAAATACAAGATCAAGGGCACATTCTCAAATTCACTCCAATTCTAATCTGTCAATTATTATCATTCATAGTATGCGACCGCAAACTCCACAACCTTGATGTGCATAGATGGGTTCCATTAATAATATATCACAAATAGGAACCTTTCAAATCTATAACAAGGAAATTTTTCTTCCAGTAGAATGATGGTAGATCTTAAGAATGTACTTTTTGGGGAAATGAATAAGATTGAAATAATATTTGTTCTTCTATTATATATAAACAAAGTATACATGCTTTATGAAAAATAGAGATGAAAAATAGATTAGATATGCTAGAGCAATTCAAAGAAGCCTGATGAATAATAAGAATTGTACACTAGATTTAGAGCATGATTGTTCGAATTAATAAACAAATTATTTGTAAATCCAAAAGGTTTCATGTTAATATAGCTTATGATGATCTAAGGATATTATTCTAGTAGTAAAATAATACAGGAACCAAGTAAGGTGTGACATATAAAAGGTTCTAGAAGAGAGAGAATAATAAACCATGCAACAACTCGTTGTTAAATCAAGAGGTTGCGTTAACCATATTGGAGGCTAAGTGGTACTGGTAAGTGATATTTTTGTGTACAAAGATAATTGGTTTTGATAAAATGATATCCAGGAATATATTCAAATCAATTGACAATTGTACAATCTGAGATGCATATTTTGTATCACTATTTCCTATCAAGCAATCTTGGGAAGTTTGCATGTTATATTGCATGGATAGTGTTGTCTGGTTTTGAATATGAAAAGATATCAATTATTGCATAAAAAATTATTTTAAGGAATTTAACAATTAATGGATGATATTCTACCAGGTCATCATCTAGTGTAAAGTGGGGTATCAACAGGCTAATGCTCGAGGTTCACACCTTGGTACACATAGTGCCTAAAAACTTAGTGGGTGTGGAATTGAGAACATGGTCACCTTAACTTATGAATCATGTATAGGAGGTGTATGCACTTACATATTAATTATTTGATTGATTTTGAATATACATTGAATTATTCATGGCCAACAAGGTGTTGGGAGTAGTGATAAAAAGAGAAAATAGGAAATCATAAAGCATAACTAGATTATGTGTGGAGTACTTCTGAATAGCAAACAATTTTTTTCTTGGCTAAAGACAAGGCTAAGATTGTTATTAAACTTCAAATATAACATTGAAGTCTATACTAGACTAACTATAATAATCAATAGCTTGTTATATGATTAGGCGAAGGTCATATTATGCTGTTATTAAAAACTTGTCTAAGTGATAGATTCAATACCAAAACTCAAAGTTATTGGAATTGTAAAGTGGTACTATGCATGATTACGTCTATGTTTGTAAAAAGAGCTTCGGAGAAAATTACATAAAAAGATTATTGTCGACGCGTTTCGAACCAACTAGTGTGGTTCATCGTCAGGACAAGTTGAAGAAACAGATCAGGCTTTAGCAATTTAAATAGGCTGAGTAGAAACTCCAACAGCTAACTAACAGCGATATTTGACTCTAGGACCAAGGCCATAAATAAATCTAATCTAATTATT
>APFE030684265.1:66264-93703 GCA_000404065.3 Pinus taeda | reverse complement strand
TATATATATATATTAATGAAAATAGTCATAAATAGATACTCGAGGAACCCAAAGAAAAAAAGGGGAAGAACACAACGCAGCCAACGATGTAAATTTTAATAAACACGGAAGGACTACACTCAAGGACACACCCAAGATGAGCAGAGAGGCGACGGAGGGGGAGGAAGAAACCCTAAGACGACAGGGCAGGGATCCAACTTCTACTGACCTTCCACCCATCATCTCTGTTGAGATTGATGGGTCTTCGCTCAATTTCAATAGCTTCCCTTAACTTGCGATGATGGAACCGATCTACCCTAGCAATGACTTTGGCCTCCTCTGTGCAGACATGATGTTTAGTCTTGTCCACATGCTTTGCTAAAGCAGAGGACTTTTTTCTTCCATGCTTCAGGTCCGCTGCATGTTCGCAAATTCTCTACTGGATGGAGCGCCCTGTTTCCCCTATATAGGGTGTCCCACAAGAGCAAGGAATTAAATAAACACCCTTCATGTCTTTGGGATTAACAGGATCTTTCACGGACCGAAGGGAATTACGAATGGTTCTGAGGGGCCTGAAGGTTGAGGGAATATCAAACTTTCTAAGGATCCGAGCAATCCTATCAGTGGTCCCTTCGATATATGGAAGATGGACACCTGGATGGCGCTCCTTAGGCTCTTTCTTAGTAAACACTTTTTTGGAAGCAGTAAGGAAGGCCTTTCGACCAAGGTGCCTACTATATCCGTTTTCCACAAAGACATCAAGGAGGTGGGCTCTCTGTCTATCCAAGCTTTCTTTATCCGAAATCCTGAGGGCACGCGTAGCTAAGGTGTTAAGAACACCCATCTTTTGAGCAGGGAAATGATGGGAATCAGCGTGAAGATACTGCTCTGTGTGCGTCTTCTTACGGAACACAGCGTGGGAGAGAGAGCCATCCTTCTTCCTAGAAATAAGAATATCCAGGAAAGGGAGGTTGCCATTGACCTCCTTTTCCATGGTGAACTTAATAGCTGAGGACTGGCTATTGAGGTGATCCAGGAAACAATCCAGCTCCTCATGGCCATAGGGCCAGATGACATTAGTGTCGTCTACATATCTTTTCCACAGCTTAGGAAGGAGACGGGCCGAGGCAAGAGCCTTGGCTTCGAAATCTTCCATAAAAAGATTTGCCACGGTCGGGGAGAGGGGGGAACCCATGGCAACACCATAGGTCTGTTCATAGAACTCCCCTTCGAAACAGAAGAATGTGGAAGTGAGACATACCTCAACAAGATGCGCGGTGTCCGAATCTGTAAGGCGATATATCACTTCCATGGCTTCTCTAATGAGAATGCATGTGTACAAGGAGACCACATCAAAGCTGACAAGAATGTCCTCCGGGTCCAGCCTAATATCCTTGAGATCCAAGATGAAGGATGCGGAGTCCTTTACGAAGGACTCAGTACGGCCAACAAGGGGCTTCAGCTTAAGAGCCAGAAACTTGGCTAGAAGGTAGGTTGGACCCCCGATGGTGTTGACAATAGGCCTCAGAGGGACCCCTTCCTTGTGAATTTTAGGCACCCCATAAATTCTAGGAGCGATGGGATTGCTCTCAATGAGCTTACGGGACAGGGCCCCCACTGAGCTGCTCGACTTGATAGCGAGAGCCACTGCCTTGGATATTTTCTTCAGAGGGTTCTTGGCAAGTTTTTTGTAACTGCCACTGTTGTGAAGATGATCCAACATCTTCTTACGGTAATCCTCTTTGTTGAGGATGACCGTAGCCCCTCCTTTGTCCGCTTTAAGGACCACAATATCCTCATTCTGATTTAAGGACTTTAAGGCATCGAACTCCTCTTTGCCGAGGTTCCTTCGAGGAGTTTTAGCCTTCCTAAGGACCACAGCACAATCCTGTCTGATGGTATCCTTGATATTATCAGGCAGATCTCTAATTCCCTGCTCCACATCACAAATAATGTCATCTACAGGGATTTTTCTAGGGGCAAGGGCAAAGTTTAAGCCCTTGCTAAGAAGACCAAAAACAGACGGGGAGAAGGAAGAGCTAGAAAGGTTAACCACCTTACTATTCCGCAAAGACGAGGGGGGAGAGACCTTTTTGGAAAGGTCCTCTTGCACACTAATATTGTTAGGACCCTCATTGCCATCCGGACATATTAAAGTCAAATTTGACTCACCTACATTCTCATCAATAATACTACAGCTTTCGCTAGGAGTCCTATTATTATTATCAATCTTGTTGTTATTGTCTAACTCATTAGTATTAGGAACCATATTACCATTATCGATGTCTTTAATAATGTTATTATAAGGCTCATTATTATTCCTAGAATTGTGTGAATAATTAACTATATTATTATAAATATTATTATCAAGCATACTATTATTGAGAGTTATATTCTCATTATCAATCCCTTTATTAATCTCTTTATTAATGTTCTTCAAATCGTGAGACTTATTAACTCTATTAATATAATTGATATTATTATTGTATAGACTATCTCTACTATTCCTATTCTTATTGGTGTTATTACATGATTTGTTTTTATTAGAAATATTATTATTGTCATTATTTAACTCTTTCTTAATAATATCCTCATATATAATGATCTTGTTTTTGTTCTTATTTTTATTGTTAATCTTGTTTTCACTGCAACTCTCTTTCTTTTTGCGCAAATTAATCCTAAAGTTATTCGATCCACAGCTTGGCATGCTAGCGCTAAAATGATCAACCGATTATGACTAAGATTTTCACCGCAGCTCCTACAACTGCAGTCTAACCCTAAGAGGGAATCGAGACTTACCTTCTCCGCCAAGCTGGTAATACCAATCTTATTTACCATCGCAGCCACCTCCGAGCGTTCTGATACGCTGCCTCTGCCTACCTCATCCGCAAACCGTCCTTCCACCAGGGCAGGAAACGAACTGTTTGTCAGATCTCCGAGATTGGGCGATTCGTTACACTTAACGGACCCCCTGCTTGATGAAACCATACCGGTATTCACAACCACTGCCGCGTGTGAGCCAGATTCCGAGGGCGCACCTTTGTCCTGAACTATCAGGCTACGGGGGCTGAGATCCTCCATTGCCAGCGAGGAAGCAGACACGCCTACGCTCTTGCCTACTGAGCTGATGTCTCCCAAGCTTACCGCTCCCTAGAGATTTAGCGAATGAGCAACCCCCCCATCCAGGGCAGCGCCTGAACCGTTGTTAACCGAGAGGTCACGCAAATGGAATGCGCTCAAGCAGCTCTGAGATGCACCTCCGTTTCGAGAGGCAATCTCGTCAATGTCATTGAGAAGAGATTGCGTACTCCCAGCTACAACCAACCCCGGATTACGCTCGCTTACCTCATTAGAGACACGACGAGGCAGTTCTGAATGGCACGAATCTTTACCAGAAGAATGCTCCCAGGCGTCAGGGGAATTCCCTGAGCGAGAGCTACTTAATGGAACCGCGAGGTCCAAAGATGACGGGGTTGGTCTGTTGCAGAACCTTTGCTGACCAGACGAAGGGACTATGCCGCGATCCATAGAGAGATCATGACTGACAGACGAAACCCAGGAATGGAGTTCTGACTTCTGAGAAACTGAAATACGGCTCAGGGAAATTTACATACAACCAAAAGATACATGAAAAGGATTAGCTAATTAAAAACACTTGAATACTTTGCTTAAAATTATTCAGTTATGCTCTGGAAGCAAAAGATGAATGGGTCCATGAATTCCTTATTCGCCAATCAACAAACTGACCATGGTTTGATTGGAGTTGTTTGAAGGTAGTGGGAATAAATAAAGGAAATTATGGCATGGAATTGATTTTATGTTAATTATACTAACGTTATTTGAAAACATGTGGAAAAGGTACATGTCACGCATGTAATGCTATGGACATTTGGTACTGTGAATATGTGGTACATATGGTACTGATGTGGATGCGTGCATTGCATGAGGTTGGATGAAGTGTGTAGCTATATATGTGTGAGGCACACTATGCATATGTGCACATGGTTGAGGAGATGACACCGGGTGGTTTTTTGATGTGGAAACTAATCCATGGTGCATACAGAATAAGGACATAAGTGGATGTTAAGGATTGATTAAAGGAAAAGTATCTATATTTTATTTCAGTTTTATTATGCATGAGGTTTATGATTTTGGTCTATGATGATTCCATGTGATTTATGATTTATGGTTTTGATGGTTATGTTTTGAGCTAACCAGATGTGATATTGTTATACATGTTGATTGGTCAATTGTGCTAGTTTGACTTGTTATGACTAATGCATGGGGACTGCAGGAAGCAAGTGTTCCACAAGAACATAAATGCATTGGAAGATCATGCATTTATTCCTATTATAATTCAATTGAAATGAGGAATCATGGTTAAATGGTGGGCAACATTAGCCCATATTTACTCAAATAGTAGTATTATTATATCGAGTTATGACATTAACTGCGACAAACCAAATTGAGTTTTGTTTTTATGGCATCTAAATCTCTCACATAATTGATTGAACAAATGTTATAGGTAGCAATTGAAGGAGAATCATGGTAGAACTCCTTTGAGACCTATATATCGGAAGATCTGTTTCATGTGGCAAGGCCCTGAGAACCTGAAAATTCATAAACAACTATCTATGAATGAGGAAATAAATTGTAAGATGTAGTAATACAATGAGGACAACATAAATTTAAGGGGGGGAGTATGTAACACCCCTCTGTTATATGTAACACTCTGTTGACCTAAGCTAAGAAAAGCTAGGTCTGAGGTATAATAATGAAAGTAAATACTTTACTATTAAATAAATAATAAAGATAATGTAATCACTTGGAAAACGAGAAACCAAGAGATGATATTCTTGCCAAATGAAATCCCATTGGTGAATGGGAATGGATAATTCTTTCATGGTAAGAGTTCTAGATCCAAATCTAGATAAGATTAATGGATTGGGAGATAAATATCCATTAAGTTACTTAGCCAAAGAAATATGCTAAGTTTAAGAAAAACATAAAAGCCTTGCTGGAGAGAAAGGAATGATTTTATGAGGAAAAGTCTCGTGGGAGAGAAAGGTGAGATTTTCTGGGAAAAGCTTAGGAAAATGGATAAAAAGATCCATAAAAGTGGGACACCGCTAAAGGAAGCCATATCATGAAAGAGGGCATTAAATATCCGTTGATGAGATCAACAAGAGGCAGTTGGTCCATGGCAAGAATTCTCAGATCAAGGGTGAAATGGAGGAAGTTAGTTCTAGGTTGGGTGGCGGTGCTTGGGTTTCCAAGTGACATTCTTTCTGCTAATCCGAGTTGATTTAAGTGCATCTAATGTTTTTTGTTTTGACTCTTTACTCTTTATGTTATGTTGTCAAATCTTTAAGCATATGAGTATAATTGCAAGTGATATCTTGGTATATAAAATGATTGAATACTCATGCATGTGACAATTACTATATATATAAAAGAAATCAAAGTTAGATGTAGTGATTGGAGCATTTTTAGGTGGTTGTTGATAATGGTTCAAGGAGGTATGTGACATATATACATACCGAGACATTCATAAACCTTAATCCATGAACACTGGATTATAACACAACTGTAGTTTCCTTGACTGGATCTATAAAATACCATGGGAAGAAAACCATCATGCCCAAAAACATTTGAAAAACCCATGTAGAAAACCATAGGTAGGTCCGCCCGCCTAATATAGGGTCCAATTTTTTTTTTCCCAAGGCGCTGCCCTAGACCCCGTGCAAGGGTACTGTTGCCCCCCTGAAGTCCCTTGAAGGGGGGGATGCATTCTCCTGTGACCCCCCTACACATGTGACTAGTCATGGAAAGAATATAAAACACACCCAACATCCCCCCACTTGTTTTTTTTGTTTTCCACATAGGGTCTCATAGGAGAGCTTAGTCATTGGTCCATCCCTGTAACTCCCGTTGGTTCTCTACAACAAGAAAAATTCTTAGTGTTCATAGACTTCATTAATGCATCTACAACATTCTTCAAAGTGTCCACCTTTACCGAAAACACCTTTTTTTCCTCAACCATATCCCTCACAAATTGATACTCAATATCAATGTGCTTTTTCTTTGAATGCTAAGTAGGGTTCTTTGCTAAGAAAATTGCACTTTGGCTGTCATAGGCTAGCCTTATAGCTCGCTATACTAACCCCATACTTGTAAATAATATATGAAACCAAACTACTTCCTTTCTTTCATGAGTGTTTTCCATGTATTATGCCTTTGTAGTTGAAAGTGCCACTACAGACTGTCTCTTTCTCATCCAACTGACTGCATCTGCAAATAGGTTAAGCACATACCCACTTGTAGATCTTCTTCCATCTAGATCTCCAGCCCAAACTTCATCAAAAAAGCCATGGATGTCAAAAAAAATTTCCAATCTTGGTCTTCCTTAGTAGCACAAACCATAATCACTAGTGCCATGCAAATACCTGAAAACCTGCCTCACCGTTGTCTAATGCTCCTTCCTTGGTTTTGACATAAACCTACTCAATACTCCCATTGCATGTGCAATGTTTGGTCTAGTACAAACCATTTCATACATCAAGCTACTGACTTCACTTGCATATGTAACACGAGACATGTCATATTCCTCTTCTTGTGTCTAGGGGCATTGTTTAGTAGATAACTTTACACCCACAAGAATAGGAATATTCACTAGTTTACTATCCTGCATATTAAACCTCTGCAATATTGTCTTGACATACTTCTTGTGGTTTAACCAAAGCTTCATCTTTTCCTAATATCGTTTAATTTCCATGTCCAAAATATAGTTTTCAACACCAAGATCCTTCATGTCGAATTTGGAGGCAAATTGGGCTTTCAAATCCTGGATAATTTCTTTGTCATTTCCAATCAGCAATATATCATGCACATACAGTATGAGATAAATAACATGGTCACCAATTAAATTAAAATACACATAGTGATCCACTTTTCTTCTGGTGAAGCCAAGTCCCCGTATATGTGTATCAAATTTCTAATACCTCATCCTTGGTGACTGTTTTAACCCATACTAAGAATTTTTAAACCAGCATACCAGTTATTTCTTTCCATTCACCACAAATCCTTTAGGTTTCTTCATGTAGATCTCTTATTCCAGATCCATGTGAAGAAAAATTATCTTCACATCCATCTGTTCTACCTCAAAATCAAAAGCAACAACAATGAATGAAAGTAATCTAATAGAAGCTACCTTGGCAACAGGAGAAAAAATATCACCAAAATAAATTCCTGGCACCTAGGAATAACCTTTTGCTACCAAGTGAGATTTGTATTTCTCTACCTTGCATTCTGCATTCATCTTCTTCTGAAACACCAATTTTCTTCCAATGGGTTTCCTTCCAACTAGCAACTCCACCAGATCCCAAGCCTCATTTTTGTCTAAATATGCCATTTCATCAACCATGGACTCTTTCCAAAGTTTTCCATCTTCTGAATCTACTACCTCCCTTATAGTTCTGGGATCATCATTAGTAATAGATAAAGAAAAAATTGAACAGAAAGAAGATGGACTATACCTTTCTAGTTGCCTTCTTTCTCGAACCGATCTTCTCACAGCTGGATTTTGTGGCTCTTCATCTTCTAACTTTCATTTTTCTATAGAGTCTGATCCTTCCTCTTTTAGATCAAACTCTATCTTCTCAAGTTCCTTTAGCAAGACTTCATTTTTAATAGCATCTTTCATCTCTCAAAACACCTAATCTCGATTGTACACAACCTTCCTTGTTTCCGGGTTCCAAACTTTATAACCTTTTAAACCATCCCTATACCCAATAAAGATGCACCTTTCAGATTTACTATCCAACTTGGTTCTTTTCTCCTTTGGAACATGTACATAGGAATCACAGCCAAATACTCTTAGATTTGAAAGAGACAGTTTCTTACCAGTCCATACCTCATGTGGAGTATTATCCACCAACATTGATGAAGGTGATCCGTTGACCAGGTAACATGTTGTCTCAACTGCCTCTGCCTAGAATTCATATCATAACCCTACACCACTAAGCATGCTTCTTTCCTTTTCCATCAACGTTTTGTTCATTCTTTCTGCAACTCCATTTTTCTAAGGTGTGTGTGGAGTAGTCTTTTATAGTTCTTTACCACGCTTGTTACATAACTCTTCAAATTACTTCTTGCAAAGCTCTCCACCATTATCTGTCCTCAACGCCTTTATATTTTTCTTTGTCTAGTTTTCCACCAAAGCCTTAAATTCTTTAAACCTGTCAAAGACTTCATATTTCTTCCTAATGAAATATATCCATGTATTCCTTGAGAAGTCATCTATAAATGATACATAGTACACATAATTTCTTGGAGATGGATCTGATACAGGTCCAAACACATCACACTACACAAACTCTAATATCCCTTTCATCGTCTTAACAATATAGGGGAAACTCACATGATTCTTCTTCCCTAAACACAATGTTCACAAAATTTGAAATATAGAGAGAAGTTAGACATAAATTCTACCATACAATTACCATGAAGTATTCGAAGGCCCTTCTATCCAATATTTCCAAGCCTTTGATCCCATAACATGGTCTTGTCTTTCAGGAACCGCAGAATTGTTGCACCCATCAATAACAGTACTACCTAGAAGCTTGTATAGAGTTCCAATCCAAGCTCCTCGCATCAATACTAGTGATCCCTAACCCATCTTACATGTATCTTTCTCAAACACTATTTTCACACCTACATCATCCATTTTGCTTACAAAAATAAGATTTATGGCCAATGCAGGAATATGCAAAATACTCAGAAGTGTTCCAATTCTTCCACCTTCCACCTTGCAACCTTAACTTGAATTTTCTGCATCCAACAATTCTATCCTTCCTGTCATCTCTTAAGAAGACATCACCACCATCATATTTCTCATACTCCTAGAATCACTCCCTATGGTGAGTGAAGTGAAAGGATTCACCAGAATCAGTCAATCATGCCTCATGATCTACATGTGTACGTGAAGAAGAAGCAAAGTACACATCGTCACCTTCATCTAAGGTGGTTTTCGCCTCTGTAGAAGGAGAATCATCAGATCCCTTTCCCTTCTCAGGAGCTTTAGATCTACAATCTTTTTTTAAGTTCCCTTCCTTTCTGCATTTCCATCACACCTTTACGAGTTTTCCTAAAGATTTAGATCTCCCAATCAAGGATTATTTTTGTTTCTATTCTGGGATCGTCCTTGTATAGAAAATCCATCTCCATTCTAGCTCTCCATATTTTTCTGTCTCATCTCCTCCGATAGTAAGGATGAGACTATTTCATCAAACTTCAATATAGTTGTATTGCTACCTATTGCAACGAGCAAACTATCCCATGAATATGGTAGATAACACAACAAAATGATGAATTTATCTTCATATAAACTTTTAATATAAATATAATGACTATCTTACCACAATATTAAAGGTGTTCATATGCTTTTATCACTAAGTGTCCATCCTTCTTCCTTAGGTTATACGACATTTTCCCTAGGAACAATTTGTTCACCAGAGACTTAGATTGGTAAAAATTTCCTAAATTGCCCCAAAAAAGCCTTCGTTGTAGCTTCCCCTGATACAATAAACAATAATTAATTTGAGATATAGAACCATATTGTTCTCTTTTCTTTCTGATCCAACTTCTCCCAGAATTTAGCTGACATTATTGTTGGTTTAGTAAGATCTACCACGATACACTGATCTTTATCCACTAGGAGATCCTCCAACTTGAGTTTCCACATCTCAAAAATCTAACCATTAAATTTATTGATCTCTATACATCCACTACTCTCCATCTTCTTTCACCACAAGAATCGATCCCGTAGATCTCCCACTAAACAGGGTCTACCATAGGCCTGAGAAAAACTCCTCAACAACAAAGGCATCCCCTTGTAGCTGAAACAACTCTGATACAAAATCCAGGTTTTAACCCTATATATAAATTACCTGCAAATGAATTCTTAAAAAAAAATTAGGAAATATACAATGGCGAGAAACAAAAAAAAAAATACATAGAGATTTTCCCTTGGATCCCAAAACCAAGGCTAGGAGATTTATTTTTCATTATGTTCCTTTAAATGTTACAATACATATATATACATGCCTAAGCATTCATAAATCCCAATCCATTAACCCTGAATTACATCATAATCATATTTCCCTTGAATGGATCTACAAAATACCATTGGTAGAAAACAGATATACCCAAAACCACGTGCAAAACACATGCACAAAACCATAGATAGGTCCGCCCACCTAATATAGGATTCAAAAAAAATATTCCTTCGGTGTTACCCCAAACCCCATCCAGGAGGGATATTTCTCCCCTCAAACTCCTCGACAAGGGTGGCTTCTCTCGGCACAAAGAATAGAGGGGGCTACCCCCCTGCATGTGCGACTAGTCGTGGAAAGAATATAACACACAACCAACCCAATTATTGTTACAAATCTATAATTCGATGCTAAAATAGAATGTTAGATGGTTTTTGTTACACAATTAATGAATGAGTTGATTTCAGTTTCCTTGATGGTTGTGATCAAATGGTTTTGTGAGGATTGATTGTAAGGAGTGTTATTTCATTTCTACAAGTGTGATTTCATTTCCAACGTTGTGTGCAATGAGTTATTTTTATGCAAGTGAGGGTTTGGCAATGCAATTGATTTTCATTCCTGCAAGTGTGAAGAGTGAAATTTTTGTTCTTGTAGGAAAAACCTTAGTGCAAGTAATTAGCCAATGTTAGTTAACACTTGTTGCATGTATATATTTTGCACAATAACCTTGAAATAAAAATACCTATGCAGATTGATAATTTATGTTTGAGTGAATTGATTTGTTTTATCAAGACAATTCATTTTTACCAATAGTGCTATCATACAACAATGCTAACATACAACAATACTATCCTAATACATAAAACATCATTTTCATTAGGGAATTTCATCAAATATTCTGTATGCAATGAATCATTAAACCATTTAGGCATTTCTTCAAACACTTTGCATGCAAAATAATATAACAACTTCCTTAGGGAATATCTCCTAAATTATAGTAGCCTATGTTTTGAAAACTAAACTAGATGATCCATGGGAGTTCCCCTCACTATGGTCCAAGTTTCATCCTCTAGAACCTCCCAAATGACAAGTTATGGTAGAAATGCCAACATGACTTGTTTGATGCATGATTTTAGGAGCATCCAAGAAACTACATTTCTTTTAGTCATATCTCCTAAAATATTACAACCCAAGATCTAAAAAGTGGACTAGATGATCTGTGGGATGTCATGCTACTATGGGCCATGTTTAAGCTTTTGCAATCTCCCAAGAGAAAATTTATAGCATAAATTCCAATATGGCATGATTTTAGGATCATATAGGACACTCAAATTCCTCTAATCATAAATTGTAAAATATTGTGAACCAAGACATCAAAGTTGGACCATATGATCTAATACTCTCAAAGGCAATATCTTGCATGAGACACAAACGTACAAACTAATGGTCAAGCCTTTAGAGTTGGTGAATTCATCTGCAATGCCTTTGAAAAACAATGATAATGTTTTGAAGTGATGAAACAATATTTCATTTGTAAATTCTATTCCAACCAATATTCAGTTGGAAACTCATATCGTAATACTTGAAATTTCATATAATATAATTTGTGGTTGAAGTTATTTATAGTTGTACTTGATATTATTTAGTGTTGTAATTTACATATGTAATTTTGCGTTTTCATATTAGATGAACATGCACATTATATGACATTTTTTTTTTTTAATTTAGTTATAATACTAAATAATTTATGTTGATTAATAATGAACATATAAAATCAATCTAAAACTACTAAATTAGTAGTTTATATTGACTAATGATGAACACAAATAAAATGAATATACAATGACTAAATTAGTCGTTTATAATGATTATTAATGAATGTAAACGAAATGAATATAATCTACTAGATTAGTAGTTTATATGATGAATATGAAACTACAAAGAAAACATAAATGAATACTGTAAATGATAAATTATTGATTACAAATGATCACTAATTTTTGCATATATACGACTATTAGTAGCTAATTTATAGTTTCTTATAACACGACCAAAATTTAGTATATTTATTTGGTCATTAATTGGTTTCCAATGATGACTAAAATTTTCATATATATGACTATTAGTAGCTAATTTACTGTATCTTATAATGCGACCAACGTTTTGGTCATTAATTGGTTTCCTCAGGTGATCATGTAGTAGTATATTTTGTTTTGTATTTGGTCATTAATTGTGGCAATTAATGAATAAATCAATGACTAAATTAATGACAAATTTTATGACTAAATATACTACTAAATGATAAAATTGAGACAACCAATTAATGACTAAGCTAAATATGACTAAAAGTTCACCGCATTATAAGATACTGTAAATTAGCCACTATTGGTCACTGATTGATAAATGGTCGTTTATATGAAAATTGTAGTCATTTTTTTAGTAATTAATTAGTCATTTTGTACTAGTGTGATTAGTGGGATTTTCCCTCACTATGGCCCAAGTTTCAACTTTTGGAACCCCCGAGAAGAAAAGTTGTAGCAGAAATTCCAACATGACCTATTTAAATAGGAATTTACAAAGCCTATCTTCCTCATATAGTGTTGTTACAAACTTAATACATATAAAAAGCTACATCCAAATAGTATAAAAACTAAAACCATGATAATTTTTTTGAAGGATGAATGCATGCATGTATAAACTTGATAAAAATAGAAATTAAATAATCATGCATAAGAGATACTTATATTGAGTCAAATATTTTGAAATATGGAACTAAACAAGTGTTAGCCACTCTCCACCCATCCATAGGCTCAATTACATTGAAATGTTTCTTATGGCTAGCCACCCTTGAGCCAGATATTGAAGAATTGGAGGAAAAACTAAACTCAGGGATTTAACACACATTTTTCAACCTAGATTTAACATAAAAGTGAAGGTTTCTCTCCTCCACACATAGGGAAGAATCTCAGTGTTCAACCTTTCCATTTCTTAACTAGGCCAATAGAGATTCAGAAATGAAAATATAGATGAAAAAACACAAGGGAGTCCTTCTTTGATCTCTATGGTCCCTCAAACCTTCCTTCTTTAGTGCTCTCTATGCAATATATGACCAAGAAAATTCCTAGTCCTCATATCCATCTAGTCCAAAGAATAAGCGTTTCAACACATTCATTTCCTATCACATAAGTTATCACTCATAGCTCTTAACCATTCATAAGGTCTGAAAATCTATGGGTTCTATCACCAATCCTTTTTCAAATTTAAGTTTTAGAAGTGAGAGAGACAGATGTATGAGAGAGTAATAAAAGAGATAAAAACTAGAAGCTTAAAAAGTCGAGAAGAAAAACCACTTGATTGCTTCTCTTATTTTTAAAACAAGACTTTGATCCATCATCTTCCCAACCTTTCAGCTTCTTTGGAAGACTAACCATCACATCAAAGGGAAATATTCACTCAAGTTATATACTTCCTCTTAAGTAATTTTTCCCCCTCCCTAATGCATAATAATCTGTTGGCTATCCCCTTTCTCTAGCTCTAGAAATTTTGTTAAATAAAAATAAACATTACATCACATAATAGATTTTGACATTGTAGCATCAATCTTGACACCATAAAATTATATTTTCTTAACTACATTGCAAAATTTGGGGTAATGAAATGGGTGTGACAATCCCCTCCCCCATTAAGGAACAATTTCCTTTGTGTTCTACTATATGTAGAACCATTCTATGTAGAAGAAGGGATATGCCACTTTCATATTAGTAACATTTTCCATGTCCTTAGTTCCCACTTCTACAAATGTCATTCATTTTTCACAGTCTAGTTATTTTTAGAACTCTTGGTAGTCCAACACATTCCTATATGCTTATTAATTGCTTCACAACTCTTCCATTAATAACATGTTCAACTCATTCTTTTATTGGACACACCTAGTACATTCATGATCCCATTGAGTATGTACATGAATATTTGAAAACCAATTCATTGAAGTCCCCCCTTCCTTGTAGTCATACACTTTCCAAGATCCATCATCCTCTTCTCTACCTCCTTAGTTCCTTGAGATATGTTAGCCTCATACTCAGATAAATTATCAATAAGTCCAAGTATTCACAAAAAAAAAAAAATGAATAAATTATTAATCATGAAGTCTGCGTATGAACAAAGATGAGGATGATGAGAGAAGTTAGGGATGAAAAAACACAAAATTAGCCAATATATTTGTGGAGATATTCATAGAGATATATTTGTGGAGAAAGTTATGGAGAAGGTTCAACGAATTATCCAAATTGGTGATTTATTATGAGAACTTGTTGACGGTGTTGGACCCACCAACATCCCCTCGATATGAAGTCCCAACTAGACCTCAAACCATTCAGAGTAGGAGTAACATTAGTGGGTGGTAGAGTAATGCCTTGACTGTGGTAGCGCGCAGAGGTAAGTATGGTAACTTTGGCTGAGAGCAAGTGTGTGACCCCGCAGATAGTCAAGTACGATGCATGAAGGTTCTAAAACATGGAGGGGAAAAGGAAGTGTGCCCCTTAGAATCTTGTAATAGTACGCAACATTAAAGGAACACACAAGTGTGATGATATCACAAGATAAAATGCACAATAGTCCACAAATTAAAGTGATGAGTTAATCCAACAAAACACATTCAACAAGATTCATACAATTGCATACAAAGTACCTCATAAAAAAATGTGTAAGTTAAATAACATAGATTGTTAAAGAAACTAGAATAGTTGAACTACAATAACAACATATTCATGGAAATGTGTTGGCTCTGATATTATTATTATAAGTGAAAGTTCCATCCATCCATACACCATTGGCAACCACTAGCCCCAATAGTGGAACATTACAGTCAAGAACACCTACTCCTCCAAATAAGTATACTTTGTCTATGCTATGGAGAAGCCAAGGCTCTTCAAAATGCTCCCAACCCTTTTCTAAGCCTAAGCCTAACCAAAATCTTGGCTCCCAAAAGCCTCTTCTATGAGTTATGTGGTTCTATTTATAACAAAGGGTGGGGTGACCATTGACATTCCCCTTTGTGACTCTTTGACTATCCTCATGACTCTTCAACTTCTTTACAAGTAACTTATTACATAACATGATGACCTTTCATATTCCACTAATGACACTTGGAATTTCACTTACAACATATTTACACATAATATTACATTTTCCACATGTACCCATGTAAGACAAAATAGGTTAGAGACATCCTAACAAGGCAAAACACTATGATTACAAAGTTTGGGGAAATACCAACTCGGAAACCTCCACTTGGTGCTTCTCGGTCACATATTGATGCCAAGCTTGGTACTATGTGATGGCATCCCCAAAATTTTTAATGTGTCTTTATAATAGAGAACTCTTGCCTCCATGTCGTCTAGGTATATTATCTTGGAACTTATATCCAACTCGTTATAAAGAATGCGTAGCATGGTGTTTTCCATTACAGGACCACCGATGTACTTTTGCATGTTATGTGTGCTTAGATCCAAGTCTTCCTTGGTGGATTCTCGCCTTAGATTCTCCATGTACTCATCGATACCTAACCAGACTTGGTTCTTGGGTCTAGTGGTCAAGGAACTGATTGATGGGATCCTATGCATTCTCACCATGACATCCAAACTGTTGTACAACCAGGCATATGAGGCTTGTATGCTACTGGTGAATGGGGCTAGATTCTCATAGTTATGGATCAACATCTAGACCTTTTATTTCTCCAGCTTTGCCTGTGGTTTCATCTTCTTTTCTAAGTCAAGTAGGGCCCCTTTGTACCGCATTTTCCACTCTTGCACATGGGTGATGGAAAAATGTATGTTCTTGAGAGTTTCAACAAACACTTTGCTCCATTTCTGTAGGCCATGCACATGGACAACTGCTTTATGCATGGTGACAAATATGTTATAGATCTTCCACATGGTAGCCTCAAGTGTTCATACTTCGACAGGTATCACTTTCTTCATCTCCCCTAATGCGGAAAGTACATTTTACATTGATGCTAGGAGTCGTTCTACCTTTTTCCTAGAAGCCTGCAAGTTCTTTTCCAATTGTTCATTCTCAATCATTAGGTACTTAACATTTGAGTTTGTTTCTCCTGCATAGGCCAACCTAGCTTTTGTAAGGGTAGTTGGATGCTGCCTAGGGTCTAACACTATCACCCTTTCCTTGATGAATTTAGGTGATGTGTGATCATTCAGAAAGTTATTTCTCCATTCCTATACAATCCTCTTCTGAAACTCGTCAAATGATAAATTGTACACATCCATGACTAGATCATCATTAAGTAAAATAACTTCTCCTTTCTTGTTTGGGATTATTTCTGACACTAGAGGTGGTAGAGCTAGAGAGATTACCTCTGGTGCTCTTGGCATAAGGTCAATTTCTTAATTATTGGCTCCTACTCCAACTCCATGTTTGTCACTTTGATCAATTTCTCAATCTATTGAAAAGGCTCCCTATCCTGCATCTATTTATTCTCTTCCTCAACAGCTGGTTGTTCTGACTCATCAACTTGTATGGGTGCTTTTTCCTCTGTCATCACACCTTGCCTTTTTTATTCTTCTTGTTTATGCTTCTCTTCTATTTCTCCCCTCCTCGGCTCTTGTTCTTCCTTCAACTTCTTCTCCATCTCCTACAACCTCTGCTTTTCTCTTTTCTTCAACTATTAGAGCTACTTTCTCCATGATAGGATCTGCCCTCATCATGTAGCTTTGCTTTGCCTATGGATTCTCGACAATCTTCCTCTTTCCCTTATCCTTAATTAGATTATTTCCTATTGCTATTGTTGTTGTTTATTCTAGTGTTTTTGTTGTCTTTAGGTAATCTTTCCAAGTTCATGCTAAGCTTACTGGCTCATTGAGTCTGGAGGCATTATAGCAGTACGTCCAAGGGTCCTCCTCTGGCTAGTGACATGTCCCGTGGATTCATGGAAAATACACCCTCACACTATGGTCCTTGAAAATACCATGGGGATCATACATCTTAAAGTCTTTGGCACCAAAATTGAATCTGACTATCTCCTTAGCATCAACATCTACGTCCTTCAAGCTCTTAATCTCATATAATCTAATCCACAAAGGCAGAGCAGGCCATGGCACTTTCTTCTTCCTGTGAAGTCCTACGGACAACCCTGTGGAGAGGTGATATGAGATGTCTTGCATGATCAAATTGTTAGTGGCATACCTTGGTAGAACATGCGGGGGCTTCTTTGTGCCAAACACTTTGATGATGGTGCCACGTAGTGAGGCATACCAATCCGCGATGTTTACTATTACCTCCATTTCTTCTTGGGATATGCAAGGTGGATCTTGCTCAAAGATGAGCTTCTACAATGGGATGATAAAATGGTCAGTTACCTTTGTCATCACTCCTCGATAGCTACAATAGGAAAGAAACTTAAAATAAAATTTGACAATAGTCTCTTTTGGTGTATATGTCTAGCTCATGCCAGTGAAGTGTTGTTGGGCACATATTGCATCATGTAAGTATGCAAACATGTAAAATCTTTATTGCTCATTCTTGGGTGGATTTTGAGTGTTAGTCACATGGATATTAAACCGATGAGCCAATAAATAGTACCAGTTGAATGGCTTCCCATCACTCACCAACTGGTCTAGTACGACTATGCAACCTTTAGGAGAGGTTTTTATGTTCTCTTGACCATATATTCTACAGGAAAATATGATCAAGAATTGATAAGCCTTCCTGAGGGACTTTGTCTTGTAAACATGATTGGGTGTCTGTCTAAACTTTGACGACTCTTTCACCCTGCACTTGACAATATCTCTCGTGTTCACAAAGCTATGGGCGACATTAAAAATGAGTCCATGCGCTTCACTCGTTGGGGTAAATGATACATCTTCTAAGATTTATTCTTCACGAAGGTGGTAAGCTCTATCCCATTGGTACTTCTAAGTGTCATAGTTTGTTCATCTATGTGTGAGTCAATCTAGCTAATAATGGCCTCACATGGGAAGACGAGGTGTAGACAGGGTACCTGCATGCAACCTTGTATAGGCCTGACTGTTGGATATTAAGATAAACCTGCCAGTCTTCTAAGTCTTCCTTGAAGTCCTATGCAAAATTATCTTTGATTTGCTACCATGTCAATGTTGTACCCTTCTCATTGTATAATTGAGTATTTGCATAAACTTGTAGGTCAAATGATATATGCTCAACTACTTCCCCAGTACTTCTCTCAACAATTTCCTTTGATGCAGATCTCTTTGATGCCATGTTAATTGTAACTACTAGAGAGATGCTCAACAACTGTTGTACTGGTGAAACAAAGAGGACACTGATGGCAAGCAAATGTCAGCTTAAAAATCAAAGAAACTTCAAGACAAGATCAATTAACAAGCTAAGTTCTTGATGGGACAAATTGCAAAATTCTGGTTGATAGAGGTCACTGGCTGATTGTAGGAATTGCGCATTGTGTAGTCCCAGTAGTCAGTCGGGAAGCTTGATGACTGGAACTGTGCAATCAGGGAAAATTTCAAGGATGGAAATTTATCTTAAAGTTTAAAAACCTTGGCGAATTTCACTAGTCTATAATATGTAAACTATAAAATGTTTTTTGATATGTTTATAAAAATATTCAAATTTATAATGCTTGTATATATAGCCTCCTATATAATTTTAGCAATTTTTAAGTTAAAATAATTTTATATTGTAAAAATTGGGCAAATCATTTTTATAAAAAAAGGGAAATTGGCGAATATTTCTTTTGGAGAAGCCATAAAAAAATAGACCACCTACAAATATTAGCTCCTAAAATTTTCTATGTGCGCAATGTGCAACTTAGTCTTGGGCCAAGGCTAGGAGATACTGTGCATTGCGTAGTATTAGTGGCCAAGCTGGGAGGATGGCTCTTGGAACTACATAGTCTACAGTTGGAGTTAGGCTAGGACAACCTCTGCACAATTCCAAAAGCCAATGCAGAGGGTTTGAGGTCCCAGATTATGTAGTGCATGCAGTGAAGTGTGAGATCCAAGCAAGGGGAAGTAGATCTGCCCATGGGGAGTGTGAAAACAAGAAGATATGAAGATATGAAGGATTGTGTGATTGTAAGTGAATATCTAAGCAAGTTTTGATGCATTCATGTGAAGAAAGTGCAGGAATCAATCAAACTAAAGGAAAATGAAGCATGTGAAGAGAGTCACACAACAATGATTGTTAGTGCAAAACGAGAAAACACATGCAACACTTGGGAAAGGAAATTTAAAACTTGAAACAACACTTATACAAGATAAAAAAATTTAAAATTCCAGCATTTGTTTAAAGAAACATGTGAAATAAAACTCTCACAAGCTAAACAACAAAAAGCGATAGAATAAGTGGCAAAAGACTAGAAAATAAAAATCACCTGGAAAAGAGATGATGATCGCACCGAAGGTTGCTTGATCACCTCAAGAATGAAAAGTTCCAAGATCGAATGTCAAAAAGAGCTCTAGTAGTATCGATTAAATATATTTGGTCAAGTTAGGTTTTATGATGTGCATGCCACAAAATGAGGAAAAAGTGACACTTTGTGATGGTTTCCAAAATAACTCAAGTGCCTCCTTTGGGTTGCTAAAAATAGATCCTTATTTTTAGGGATGCTTTTTTATTTTTGTTTTTATTTTTTAGGTCAAATTGCCATGCATTGCCTGAAGACATTGCACAGTTCTAGAAAGGACTGACAACTCTCTGGCTCATGCATTGCACAATTTTTTAGCACAGTGGGTTCAGTACAATTTTTGGGTTGAGTGGGGGTGGGATGCCTCTCATGTTTGTACAATTTCCAAGCTCAAGGTTGGATGCTATCTAGTACTATGCATTTCCTGAGCTCAAGGCTCATTGGCTATCAGGACTGTTCAATTCCCAAGAGAAAGGACAGTTTCCCTCAAGAATTGTGTAATTCTTTAAGGCAAGTATGGAACTGTCAGAAGACCAAGTCAAGAGATCGTCTTATGGGTTAGGAAAATAAATAAGTAGGCAAACACAAGCAAAGTTGAAAAGAATAAAGCTCAGTCGAAACACAAGTACCTAGATCAGTGCAAGATGAGCTGTTGTGATTTAAAAGGGAGGTTATAAAATCAAAGCATATGAAAAATTTGGAGGGTGGTTGTAGTTGCTACAACATTGGTGACACACTGGTAGAACTCCAACTCTTTGTATGGACCTTGTCTCTTGCAAAGTGAGTCTAAGTCTTCTGGAATATTTTTTCAATTCTCCTATTATCATAGCTTCTTCATTAGCTTGAGTAAAATATGTAGTCCCTACCATTCTCTTTATCGACAGAACACATACCTAGCCAAGTCAAATTGATTTGTTTCAATTGGGAATGAGGAGTATATAGATGCACAAGAAATATAGACTATCATAGTTTTAGTTTCAACTCTTGTGTTTCTCTGTTGCCAATAGGCCTAGACAGTACCCTGACATAGTCACTTCAAGAACACAAGATTTTCTCCACTGCAAGCGAGCTTGGACAATACCCCAGCAGAGTAACTTCCTTCACCATTTTGCACAGGAATCCTTTCTCTTCTTTTTCCGTTTATTTTATTTTTTTCATTTTTCATTTTCCAAAGAACTTGGCATAGGTACTTATTTATTTCAGAGGTGGAAGATGGATCCCAACTTATTGAGAGCATAACAAGTTGTCCCTTTAGAGAAGGATATTTATATATACCTCTGACATACTTGTTAATGTTTTCCCCCTCTCTTTACTCTACTTGACTGAGTTGACAAGGATTAACTGAATATAGAAAACCAATTAGAGTAGGTGGTACTAGTTAAGAGTGCAAGAATAATGACTTCACCATGGCTCTCTCTGAAAGGAACATATTTTCCATCAGGGTATCATCGATTAGACGAAATGTAATATTCACATAAATAGAGGGAATAGATAGATAACCAAGTGTTGATAGCTGTACAAGTTCCTATTGGATTTCACCCTGCTTGTCTAAGAAGACAAACATGGCTTCAAGTGAAAACTAACCTATAGGTGAAAAATAAAAGAAGAAAACTAACAAAGCAAGACAAAGCAAAACAAAGTAAGCAAATTAGGAAACAAATAAGAAAATAAAACACTACTTGATGAGCCTCATCATTGGGTACTTATATGGGCCTTGATTCACCTCCTAGCTTAGTCAAACCAATTTTTCTCATAACTTATTACATGTTTTTTATTATATTTTGTTTATGAGGTGAGGTAGAGTTGGATATTATGCTTAGTGGACTAATATGCATTGAATGCAGGATTAAAGGAGAAAATCAAGGAATTTTGGAAAAGACTAAGGTCAAAACTTGAATGGGACAAGGGAGAGTGATTGTAGGAGGTAAATCCTCCTCATTTAATACTCCTCCATTTGAATATTCCTCCATTACTCACATCAGCTCAGAGTGCAAACATCCAAATCATGAGGATTAGAAGGCAGTAGAGCAAGTGAGAGACAAAGCACTAGTTTATCTCAAGTTTGGGAGTCGAGCCTCCCTAATTTTAAGGAAGTCGTTGGGGACTTTAGTTGTATAAGTAGAGAGGCCTAGGACCTGAGTAGGATTCAGATTTCTATTGTAAAACCCTAAGCTATTTTGAGCTGCAATACTTGTGAAAGTTCTATTGATGCGATTTGTTGTTTTCTTAATAAGAATGAGTTTTGTTTTGAGCCAGCACTAAGTTAACTTAGAGGGCTGAAGCTCTTGGGTTAGGGCCCAACCCTAGCATCCAAGGCTCCTCTTTCTTGTATATTTATGTTTAGTGTAGTTTCACAGCTTCATTGTTAATTTTCTTTCTAGATGCATTTCCATTACAAGTAGTGTAGATTAGATTGGTTGTTTATTAATTTGCTTCCATTTGTGGCTTACTTCAGTAGAAGGTTAGTAGGGAAAAAAGGATCACCATAAGGTTGTCAGAAGGTTTCTCAGCCTCACTTCCTCCCTCTGGGATCATGACTTGAGGAAAGGACCCTTAAGCAATCCCAAAAACACAGATTTCTAGTTCTTTTATGAGCTTTGGAGTTTGTTGTCTTTAAATTAGTATTTTGTTAGTTTTGCAAGGTAGATTTCCATTGTTATCTTTTTCATCTCCATTTCTACAATAGATCTCATCCATGCCTTCATTCCTTTCAACAACTTTCCTCATGCATAGTGTATGTAGTTAATTCATTAATTCTGCTTTTCTAGTTTATGAAAAGGTTTCTTGTTTGCATAGCTTTTTGGAAGATATACATGTTTTATGCAAAGCAGGTGATTCAGGAGGAGATAATATTTCATAGCCAGAAGCCACCTTCCACTCCATCCACCTTAGCCACCCCTTGTTTTCACCATCACCTTCACTAGTTTTTCATAATTTTTCATAAAAATGCTTCCAAGCACATTGAGCGAATCCAACCATCTACTATCTTGGATGCTGACTTTTGAGTGATCCTAGGCCTTCTCCCACTCCATTCCACCCATCACACACCTATCCTAGTCCTTTCATCACCTCCAACACCTCCAACACCTCATATTTTTCTCTTGGCTGTATCTTGTAGGTTTAAAAGGGATTTTGTAGGTTTCTAGTACATCCTATAGGTTTTCTTGAAATGGCCTGTTTTGAGGTTGAATTGATGGAAAACCTATAAGAAGTCACCAAAAGCCTCTTGAGGGTCTTCCACACCATCCAAACATATCATAACCCTTCCAAACATGCTCAAACATCCTTAATTCACCTGCCACATCAACAAAAGAAATTAGTTTGCATACTTGATCTTGCATAAAAAGACAAAAAAGCAAAAAACAGATTTAGTTCAGTCTCTTTACTTGCACATTAGTGATGTTTTATGCTTCTTACTTATACAACTTAGATAGTAGCATTTGGTTCATGTTGATTTAGCATTTCTGCCAAGCATAGTTTATTAGCAGTAATTAGGAAATGGTGTGATTTAGCATTACATGTTGACCTTCTCCATTATTGAAATAGAGTAGCTCTCTCTTAGAATAGATTTACCTTTCTTCCATAAAAAAATAAAGCTTCTTCTGACTCTATAAAAGTCTGGCTTGGAACCCCAGTGGTCTCTCGCCAGCTGAACAGTGACAACATGCAGAACCATCACTTTTACTTGTGTATACAGCACTGTCACGTCCAAGTTTGTATGAATCCCAGGTTGATAAAGTAAAGCTGGTAGCCCAAGAGTTGCAACATCATTGCTGCAATACCGGCACTCATCACTACTCCTACTCCTTACCTAAGGAGATCATAGTCCAAATCATGTAAAGTGATACTTCCAATGCAGCCATCGATGCATTGGTTGAACCATGTAAGTGAGAGCATGATAAAAAAGATAGGTATGCAAGAAAATCAATAGATAATAAAGATACAACAATGAAAATGAATACATTCGAATCTTGAATGAATCTACATAAAAGAAAAGATGGAAAGAACATGAAAGGGACTCTATAGATGTATCATGGCGTCCTACCACATTATGTGTAGAATACAAGCATGTACACACCTTCGAACTTGACAAACAAGCAAACATAAAAAAATAAGAAAACTTCCATTTCGTATGACTCCTCCAATGCATAAGCAATAGGATTATGTGATTCTGGTGGAGGATCTGAAAATTGTGAAATAGATTGATTTGCAGTGTAAACAATAGAATGATGAGAAGCCTAGAAAATCTCAACAGATTTCTGATCAGAAGTGGAACTAACCTCAAGGCTACGAGAACTTGAAAAAACCATAAGCTTGGGCTAAAGTTACATGAGAACTTGAGGAGTTTCCATTTCATCAGAAGATGGATCATCAAAGACCGGTGGCTTAGAAATATCAACAATAGATAAATCAGAATCATGCTTAGATGAATGAATGAAAAGATCATGACTACCATGATCAAAAAATTAAGGATGATGGACAACGACATCCTCATGACTTGATGAATCATAAAGAGGGGATGGTGAAAAACAAGAAATTTCACCCTCTGTGTTTCTGGAAAGGTAATATGAGAGCTTGGGTGGATCAAGGAAGATATATTTGTCCTCTCTGTAATCCAATGAAAAAATAACATCTCACGTGTTCTGTGAATGATCAGAAATAGAAACATCTAGAAATGGATTTCACAAGATGGAAAAAAAATGGTAGAACCATGAAATATTTTAGGATAAAGTGGACGAGGTGCAAATAGAAGGAGGTCATCCTTCATCGAATATTCTTATTCAGACTCCCACACATACTCATAAAAAATGATAGTGTAGGTTGGTTTCTCAACACCAACTTTGTTCGAAACTTGATCCTCATGAACATCACATGTGAGATACAAGACAAAAGAACACAACACACCAAAATCTAGAGGATCAAAGGAACCAACAGACAGAGACTAAGGAGATAAGACCACATGACAACTATTAGGGTTGCAGTCCAAATATGTGCAGAAATCCTAAGCAGGTGGAGTAGGAAGAGATAGTGAGAGATAAACAGGTGGATTCTAAACTTCTCCCACCTCAACATGTAGGGCTAGAGTTGTTTGATGAGAAACATGAACAAGATATTGAAATATTTCCTCCATAAATTCTGAGTCAACTTCATCTTTAGGAAATTCATAACAAGTAATGAAGAAAACGATCGTGAAAATCTTGAAGAGATTCATTGAATTGAGGCTTCTGTGATCCATATCAAATTTTTGAGACAGGTTTTCAGTGATAATCATATCAAAATTCATTTTTCGACCCGTTTTGAACTAGCAAGTGTGGTTCATCATAAGGAAAATATGAAGAACCAGATCAAGGCAACAGGTTAAATAGAGAGATTGATCATTCAAACGGCTAGCAAGAAACAATTACTATTGACCAAAGGAAATGGGTACAATTGATTGGGCAATAGCTATATTCGACTGGTCCAAGAGTTGGGGAAATTTTAGTTAATTCATTAATTAATTAGTTAATTTTTTAGATATATTTATTTATATTAAATTCATATGTAACTAATATATCTAATTGTTGCGCTAAGAGCACTTATAGCACAGTATATGGGGAGATGTTGTACGTACGTAACATTACGTTAAAACAAAACAACAAATAAAAAATATGAGGGAGATGTTGTAACGTAACATAACGTTACATTAAAACAAAAATATGAGGGAGATATGTCATGTAACATAACGTTACATTAAAACACAAATATTAATATATATATTTGTGTATGTGTGTGTGTGTTGGCTAACATATATTGTATATGCTAAAGATATGTGTAACGTTACTATATATGTGTCGACTAATATATATTGTATATGTTGAAGATATGTGTAACGTTACTTTAAAATTAAAAAAAATAATTAAATAAAAAAATTTGTCGGTTAATATTAACAAACTCAAATTTGAAAATGATACATATACAAGTTAAAAAGAAATCGATTAGCTTATTCATGGAATAAAAAAGAAAATTAGGTAAAGGAAGCAAAGGATTGAATTGGGCAGATAGAGTGACATGGGGAAGAGAGGGAGGGGAAGAGAGAGAAGGAGAGGAGGAGGGAGATAGACACAGAATGGAAGGTGGAGAGTGAGGGAAGAAGAAAGAGTCTCACATAGACAAATACAAACATAGAAGTTAGATCTACAAATCCATGAATATTTTATATTTTCACTAAAATAGATGTATTGATTTCAATGTAGTTGTTGATTTTTAATCGTATTTGATCACATGCACTATATGCATTGATTTCAGTGTAGATGTTGATTTATAATTCTATTTAATACCTTACACTAGATGCATTGATTTTAGTGTCGACGTTGATTTCTACTCCTATTTGATTGCTTGCACAGGATGCATTAGTTTCAGTGTAGATATTGATTTCTAATCCTATTTGGTCACTTGCACTAGATGCATTGATTTTAGTGTAGATGTCGATTTCTAATCATATTTAATACATTACATTAGATTCATTGATTTCAACGTAGATGTTGATTTCTACTCATATTTGATTGCTTACATTAGATGCATTGGTTTTAGTGTAGATATTGATTTATAATCCTATTTGATTGCTTGCACTAGGTGCATTGATTTCAGTGTAGATGTCGATTTCTAATCATATTTAATACCTTACATTGGATGCATTGACTTTAGTGTAGATGTTGATTTCTGATTTGATGCAACAAGATGTATGATGTACATTAATTTCAAAGTAATTAGATTAATAGTGTGCATTGATTTCAGTGTAAGCACATCTTTACCTCCTCCATCTATATCTCTATCTCCCATTGTCTCTCCTTATCTATCTCTCTATCTATACCCATAAACATACACTCTCTCTCCATATCTCTCTCTCTCTCTCTCCCTCCCTCCCTTTCCCCTACCTCTCTCTCTCTTCCCCTTCTCTCTCTCTCTCTAACATTTCTATCTCCATATCCATATCTCTTCCTTCCTTCCTGTCTTTGCCTCTCTCTTCTTACCCCTCCCCCCATCTATATATCTATCTCCCCTTGTCTCTCTTTCTCACTCCCAAAACATACACACTCTCTCTCAGTGTAAGCACATAAAAATTATTCAACCATAAATACAATACTTGAATTTTCATCCTAAAAAAATGTTTGCGTACCTAAATTTATAATTGGTTACATTATTATTATTTTCATTTTCCATCATTCAACATTGTTAATTACTTTGCATTCAAACGTGGTAATAGAAAATAAATACCGTTGAAAGTTATTTGGGGTTTAACACTCCATAAGTCACAATGATTGACTTTGGAGAAAACTACTATTAATATAGAGCAATAGAGACAAGGTATGTTGTTTACTATAGTAGCTCGAGATAAATATTTGAATGGTCTATGATTCCAATTACTCTTTTCATATGATTGATATGAGAAAATGAAAAAAAAATAGTTTCATATTCATTGCAATGAAGATTGTTTGTAATTGACTATATTCTTAGTATTCACATTTTCTATCTATCAAAATTGTTACATTGACACTTTGCACTCAAAATTTGTATTTCATCATTTTTCATCATTCAAGTTACTAATAGTCTCTCTCATCTCAACAAACTAAGGTAACTAAGAAAACTTTAAATTAAATTGACCAACTTAACCTTAGACATATTTAGCATATTTAAAACTATTAAAATAATTAGATGTTCAACAAATTTTGTATGACCGCACACAACTGAAACTAGTCTAAATCCATCTTAGCACCGAATCTATCAAGCACTGAGAGGGATCAAATCTCTTGAGGTGCAAACCTTTCCTCAAGTTTTGCACTCAAAAAATAGGTTTTCACCTCGAGAGTTTTGGTCCCTCTTGGTGCTTGATAGATCCAGTGTTAAGATAGATCTAGGCTGGTAAATAATTAAAATTTTTATGAACTAGGAACAATAAACCTAGTAATTTAATTATCCTCCTCTTATTTTCTAATAATATAAAACTAAATAAACTCAT
>APFE030684265.1:13254-66244 GCA_000404065.3 Pinus taeda | reverse complement strand
TAAATAAATAATAAGGGAGGTTTTATTATCCTCTTATTATCAATTAAAAAATGAAATATAAGTAAATTTATAGGATTAAAATAATAATAAATTAAAGAAAAGGGAATGAGTATAAAAAAAAAAAACAAATCAATAGAAAGGGAAATTTAAATAATTCAAAAGACGAGGGAAAAAAATCATAAAGGAAACAAAAAATGGATGAAGAGGGGTAAAAAATGAGGGAGGCCTAAGAGGAAAGGGCAGGGATCCAACAACTGCTAATCTTCAAGCCGTCATCGCTATTGACATTGCTCGACCTCCTTTCAATTTATATGGCCTCCCTAAAATTCCGGTGATGAAAATGAGCAATCTTAGCAATAAACTTGGCCTCCTCAATACATATATGATGCTTAGTCTTCTCTGCGTGCTCTGCTAAGGATGAAGACTGGGTCCTCCCATGCTTGATGTCATTGCGTGCTCATGAACCCTTTGATTAATAGAGCGCCCTGTTTCACCAACATAGGGGTCCCACAAGAACTTGGAATAACATAAATACCTTTCATGGCCTTGGGGTCAAAAGGGCATTTTATAGAACTTAGGGAGATATTAATGGTGTTGAGGGGTCTAAAGGTTGAGGGAACATTATGCTTCCTAAGGATTCTCGCAATCCTGTCAATGGTTACCTCTTCTAGCTTTAAGGAAATATTTTAGACCTTGGTGTCTACTATATCCATTATTAACAAAAATATTAAGAAGACTGGCTTTTTCTTTATCAAGGTTCTTTTCATCATAGATTCTAAGTGCATGAGTAGCAAGCACGTTGAGAACACCCAACATTTGAGTAGGGAAATGATGAGAGTTGGCGTGGAGATGCTGCTCAGTATGAGTTTTCTTCTGAAACTCCTAGTGGGAGTAAGAACCATCATCCTTATTCAAAATGAGAACATTAAGGAAAGGCAGGCACCAATCAACCTCCTGCTACATAGTAAACTTCATGGAGGAAGATTGATTGTTGAGATGTTGGAAAACTTGATCCAACTCATATTGGCCATGAGACCAGATGACACCAGTGCCATCGACAAATATTTTCCATATCTTACATAGGAGATGGGTTGATGCCAAAGACTTGGATTCAGAGTCTTCCATAAAAATATTAGCAACATCCAGGGACATGTGAGAACCCATGGTCACCCCACATGTCTGCTCATAGAATTCCCCTTAAAAGAAGAAAAAAGTAAAACAGAAATCTCTACTAATTGAGTGGTATCACGGTTAGTGAGGTGATTGATGACCTCAATGGCCTCCTTAATAGGGATGCAAGTGTAAAGATAAACCATAATGAAACTAACAAGAATGTACCCAGGGTCACACTATATGCAATTTAAATCATTGACAAATGACGAATATTCTTTGATGATTAGCCTTGTTGAGATCTGAGATTTGTAGGGTTAGAAGAGTTCTATATCAACTTTCTCAGCATATTATTTATTTACATATGGAACTTTCTAGAATAATTTTAGTCACCTTGGGGACAAGGGTTGATGCTTTTTCAGCTCTAAAATGCAAGCAGATGGAAGATATTTGGAGGAAGAAACAATCCTCAAAGTTTCTCAAGTTGTCCAAGAGTGCACTAGTCGATTTTTCTTTCTCCTTGGGTCGGTGGTCCAATTTCCAGGTTTTTGTTAGTCAAATCATTGCTCTTTAGTCCTAGGTTAATGGTTGTCCCCCTTTAGATTGTCCACCTATGGATAAATGTATTTCATTGAGTTCTGGAGAGGGGGTTGGATCCCCAGATTTCTTCCATCTGGTCTCTAGCATTTCGCTTTATGTTCATTTGCTTCCTAGTACGGAACTAGGTCTTCTTTCCAGTAATGTGATCCCCCCTGGTCCGGTCCCTCTGGTCGCACATTCTAACCTAAACTCCATTTTAAGTAGCCAATCCCTTGGTGTGAATGAGGTTGTCGAACTTGGTTCTACTCTTAGGGTGGATACCCATCACTATGGAGGCAAAGCCAGTCCAAGCGGTTCTGTTGATTAGGATACCCTTCCCAACAGAGGAAAATCCAGGCCAAGTAGATCCATTGATTTGTTTGTCTCTCTCTTGTCTGGAGTCTTGGTACCGTCATCTCATTCACTTCTCCACCATTCAGATCCATGCTCCATTGACTGGTATCCAACCCTTTATTTAGCCCATGGTCCTTATGCTGCATTATACAGTGGCATAGAGTTTGATCTCTCATCCTTGCCTGTGGATTCCAATGGGATCTATTCTTTGAATGGAAACCTTAGCAATCCTGCATCTCCAAACAGTAACAATTAAGTTGGGGACTATGTTGAATGCTCAGTTTGACAATTGTAATATGAATATCGATAGGTTAAATAATGTAAATCTAGATAGTTTGGATTATAATAATAAGGGATTCAATAGAAATTATAATAACTTTAGTACATATAATAATAATAATAGTAATAATAATAAAAAATATAATAGTGCTAATAATAATAATGTTAATAGTATCAATATTAATAATAATATAAATATAAGAATAATAATAATAATAATTCTCATAAAAATAAGGTAGTTATTCTTTCTAAATTTTCTTTTTCCTGATTCTATTTATAGTATTCTTGAAAAGGGATTAAATTTTGCCATCATGCCTAGAAAAATCCCCGTGGAAGATATTATGTGTGACATGGAGTTTGGGAATAGGGGCTTGCCTAATAATATCAAGGACAATATTAGGCAAGACTATTCTATTTTCCTCACGAAGGCAAAGCCCCATAAGGACAATGTTAGCAAAGATGAATTTGATGCCCTTAAATCCTTGAACAAGAACAAGGACATCGCCGTTCTTAAATCTGACGAAGGTGGGGTTTTTGTTATCCTTGACAAAGAGCATTATTGTAGGAAGATGTTGGATCAAGTTTGTAATAGTGGAAGCTATAAAAAGCTTAATAATAATCCCCTAAAAAGGATCTCCAGAACAACAGTTCTAGCTATTAAGTCTAGTAACATTATGGGTTCCTTCCACCACAAACTTATTGACAGCAGCCTCATCACTTGTAGGATCAATGGGCTTCCAAAGATCCAAAAGGACATGCCCCCCCTAAAACCCATTGTCAACACCATAGGAGGGCCAACCTACCTCCTAGAAGAATACCTTGACTTGAAGCTTAAACCCCTTGTTGGGCTTACAAAATCTTTCATCAAAGACTCTTCTTTGTTTGTCAATGAGTTAAAGGTAATAATGTGTGACCCTGGGGACGTTCTTGTTAGTTTCGATGTGGTTTCTATTTACACTTGCATCTCTATTAAGGATGCCATTGAGGACATCAATCACCTTACTGGCCTTGATACTACTCGATTAGTAGATATTTGTCTTACTTATACTTTTTTCTGCTTTGAAGGGGAATTCTATGAGAAAACATGCGGGGTGGCCATGGGTTCCCCCATATCCCCAGTTGTTGCTAATATTTTTATGGAAGACTTTGAATCTAAGGCTTTGGCATCAGCCCTTCTCATCCCTAAGCTATGGAAAATATTTGTGGATGACACTGGTGTCATCTGGCCTCATGGCCAAGATGAGTTAGATCAGTTTTTCCAACATCTGAACAATCAAACTTCCTTCATAAAGTTTACTATGGAGGAGGAAGTTGATGGGTTCTTTCCTTTCCTTAATGTTCTCACTTCGAACAAGGATGACGATTCTTTCTCCTATCAGGTGTTTCGGAAGAAAACTTATACTAGGCAGTGTCTTCATGCCAACTCTCATCATTTACCTGCTCAAAAGTTGGGTGTTCTCAACATGATTGCTACTCGTCCGTTGAGAATCTCTGATGAAAAGAACCTTGATAAAGATAAAGCCCTTCTTCTTAATGTTTTTTTTTAATAATGGATATAGTAGGCACCAAGGTCTGAAATCTTTCTTAAAGTTGGAAGAGGTCCCAAGGTTAAGAAAGACCCTAAAGATCGAATCCCAGGGGTGCATATCCCTTTCATCTAGGGAACCATATGATTGGGAGAATCCTTAGGAAACATAATGTTACCCCAACCTTTAGACCCTTCAACTCCATTCGTAGCTCCCTAAGATCTGTAACAGACCCTGTTGACCCCAAGGACATGAAAGGTGTTTATGTTATTCCATGTTCCTTGGGACCCCCTATGTTGGTGAAACTGGGTGCTCTATTAATCAAAGGATTCATGAGCACACAACTGACATCAAGCATGGGAGGGCCTAGTCTTTAGCCTTAGCAAAGCACACATAGAACATGAAGCATCATATATGTATTGAGGAGGCCAAGGTTATTTCTAAGATTACTCATTTTCATCACCAGAAGTTTAGGGAGGCTATAGAAATTGAAAGCAAGTCAAGAAATCTCAATAAGGATGACAGCTGGAAGATTAGCAGTTGTTGGATCCCTACCCTTTCCTCTTAGTCCTCCCTCTTTTTATACCCCTCTTCATCTACTTTTTGTTTCCTTTCTGTCTTTTTTCCCTCGTCTTTTAGATTGTTTGGATTTCCCTTTCTATTGATTTTTTGTTTTTTGAAACTCATTTCCTTTTCTTTAATTTTTTATTATTTTATTCCTATAAATTTACCTATATTTCATTTGTTTTTATTGATAATAAGAGGATAATAAAACCTCCCTTATTATTTGTTTAATATCTTAGTTTAAGTTCTTAAAAAAGTTTAGTATATTTTTACTTAGTAATTTGATATATAAATAAATAAGTTTGAAATTATAAGAATTTATTTTAGATAACAAATCAATGAATTAATTGATTAATTGATAAACATTTAGGTTTAATCCTTACTATTCCCATAATATTTTTCTTTCATTTAAATATAAATAAATAATTTTAATAAAAGAACTAACTAATTTATTTAGTAATTAATAATCCTTTATTTTATGAATTTATTTCTAGTTTATACCATAATACCTCATAGGTTGTATTAATATGAATTATATATATTATATTTATTTTAAATAGAAAAATTATACATATTGGTTAATATAATAGCCTAGTAATAAAATAACCTAGTTTAATTAACTAATTAGTTATTTAAGAAATAACAAAAATTTTATCCTATTCCTATATTATTATTATGAGTTATTTAGTTTTATATTTATTAGAAAAGAAAAAGGGATAATTGAATTACTAGGTTTATAATTCCTAGTTATAAAATTTTTAATTATTTACAATTACATATATTTAGTTACATATGAATTTAAATATAAATAAAGATATCTAACAAATTAACTAATTAATTAATGAATTAACTAAATTTCCTTCACTCTTGGACCAGTTAAATAGATATGTTTCCTAGTCAATTGTACTCGTTTCCTTTAGTCAGTAATAGTTGTTTCTTTCTATCCGTTTGAATGATTGGTCTCTCTATTTAACCTGTTGCCTTGATCGGGTTCTTCATCTTGTCCTGACGATGAACCACACTTGCTGGTTCAAAAAGCATCGGCAAATGAATTTTGATGTGATTATTGAAGAGATTCGTTAGGTGTTTTTTGCAATTTAATTTTTTTTTATTAAGGGATTTATAGTCATAAAGAATGAAATAACGACATAGTTTTGCCAACAAGTGATCAAAAGAGTGTATAGAGGTTGGAGGAAATGTCTAAAACCATTGATTTGCTTTCCATTTTACCGTGAAAGTGAAAAACCCACAGGAAATTTCATCCGATGGGACATCATGCCTATCATAGAAGCCAACAAAATAAACTATGTGCCTTAACAAGGGTGTTCCATCCTTGCCATTGAACTTATATCTAGAGAAGTCATATATGATTCTCACAGTCACTTTAAAATTAGAAGTGTGAGAGAAACATGTCTGGGTTATGATTTCAACAGAAGTCATAAAATATGTACGAAAATTCAAAACAAACTTCAAGGGCTTAGCTTGTCATTTGGCCCTCCTTCTAGCACCAAAAATGTTGATGGTGCTAGACCTGCAAACATTTAGGGGATATCCCTGATATGAAGTCCCAACTAGACCTCAAACATTTTGGATTAGGAGTTCACCCCTTAGAAACCTGTAATAGTACACAACTTGAAAACACGAGTAGGATGAAATCACAAGCTAAAATGTAGAATAGTCCTAAAATTAAAGTGATGAGTTAATCCAACAACACACATTCAACAAGATTTGTATAATTGCATACAAAATAGTTCATAATAAAATGCATAAGTTAAACAAGATATATTGTTAAAGCAACCAAAATATTCCAACTACAATAACAACATATGCATGAAAGCATGCTGGCTCTGATATTATTATTATAAGTGAAAGTTCCATCTATACATACACTATTGACGCCCACCAGCCCTAATAGTGGAACATTACAATCAAGAACACTTGATCCTCTAAAGAAGTATACTTGCTCTACATTATGGAGAAGCCAAGGCTCTTCACAATACTCCCAAGCCTTTTCTAAGCGTAAGCCTAGCTAGAAGCTTGGCTCCCACAATCCTCTTCTATGAGCTATGAGGTTTTATTTATAATAAAGGGTGGGATGACCCTTGACATCCCCCTTTATAACTCTTTGACTATCCTCATGACTCTTAAACTTCTTTACAAGTAACTCATTACATAACATGATGACCTTTCACATTCCACTAATGACACTTGGAATTTCACTTACAACATATTTACACATAATATTACATTTTTCACATGTACCCATGTAAGATAAAATAGGCTAGAGACAACTTAACAAGGACAAACACTATGATTCCAAAGTTTGGGGAAATACCAACTAAAAATACTCCACTTGGTGCTTCTCAGTCATATATTTATGCCAAGCTTGGTATTCTGTGATGGTGTCCCTAAACTCTTTGATGGTGTTTTTCTGATAATGGACTCTTGCCTCCATGGCATCCAGGTATATGGTCTTGGAACCTGTATCCAACTTGTTATTAAGAATGTGCAGCATGGCGTTGACCCTAACGGGACCACCAATGTACTACTGCATGTTATGTGTGATCAACTCCAAGTCTTCCATGGTGGCCTCTCACCTTAGCTACTCCATGTACTCATCGATTGCTAGATGGAATTGGTTATTGGGTCTGGCATCGGTGAGGTAACCGATTGATGGGATCATGTGCATTCTCACCATGATATCCAAACTATTTTACAATAGTTCATATGAGGTTTGTATGTTTCTAATGAATGGGGTGAGCTTCTCATAGTTCTGGATCAACATTCAGACCTTTTCTTTCTCCAACTCTGCTTGTGGCTTCATCTTCTTTGCTAAGTCAAGCGAGGCCCCTTTGTATCGCATTTTCAACTCTTACACATGGGCGATGGAAGCATGGATGTTCTTGAGAGTTTGAAAAAACTCTTTGCTCCGCTCTTGTAGGCCATGCACAAAGACAACTACTTTATGCACAATGACAAATCTGTCATAGAGCTTCTGAATGGTAGCCTCAAGTGTTGATACGTCGGAAAGTATCACTTTCTTCATCTCCCTCAATGTAGAAAATGTATTCTACATTGACGCTTAGAGTTGTTCTACCTCTTGCCTAGAAGCCTCCAAGTCCTTTTCCAGTTGTTCATTCTTGGCTGCCAGGTACTTAATATTTGAGTTTGTTTCTCCTGCATAGGCCAATCTAGCTTCGACAAGGGTAGTTGGATGCTACCTAGTGTCTGACACTATCACCCTTTCATTGATGAATGCATGTGATCCATGATCATTCAAAAATTTCTTTCTCCATGCCTTAACAATCCTCTTTTGTAGCTCATTGAATGATATATTGCACACATCCATGACCAGATAGTCATTAAGGAGAACAACTTATCCTTGCTCGTTCAAGACTGGTTCTCAAACTGGAGGTGGCGGAGACTAATAGATGACCTCTACTGATCGCTACCTAAGATCAGTGTCTTCATTCTATGGCTCCAGCTCCAAATCTGTGTATGCCACTTCGATCAGTGGTTGAATCTGTTGAGCAAGCTCCTGATCCTGCATCTATTCATCCTCTTCCTTAGGTGTTGGTTTTTCTGACTCATCAACCTATATGGGCAAGTTTTCTATGTCATTGTGCCTTCCCTTTGTTCTTCTTGTTTTTTCTGCTTCTCTTCTATTTCTCTCCTCCTTAACTCTTGTTCTTCCTCCAACTTCTTATCCATCTCCTACTTCCTGCAACCTCTAATTTTCTCTCTTCCTTCACTCTGCTCTCTTTATCCACTTCTCCCTCTTTGCTTCCATTGCTAGAGCTACTTTCTCTGTGAAAGTGTATTCCCTCACCTTGTATCTTTGCTCTACCTCTGGGTTCTCAATAATCTTCGTCTTTCCCTTGTCCTGCAATGGATTGATGCCTATTGTTGTTGTTGTCGTTTCTTCCTATGTTGATGTTGTCTTCAGAGAAACTTGAAAAGTTCCTGCTAAGCTGACTGACTCATTGAGTCTGGAGGCATTATAGTAGTACCTCTAAGGTTCCTCCTCTAACTAGTGAAATGTCCAATGGATCCATCGAAAATACACCCTCGGATAGTGGTCTTTACAAATATTTTGGGGATCATATGGATTAAAATCTTTTGTGTCGAACTCAATTCTCACTATCTCCTTAGCCTTGAAATCTACATCCTTCAACCTCTTAATCTCGTATAATCAAATCAACAAATGAAGAGCGAGCCATGGTGCTTTCTTCTTCCTACGCAGTCATGCTAACAACCCTGTGGAGAGGTGATATGAGACATCTTTCATGATCAACTTGTTAGTTGCATACCTTGGTAGAGCACGCAGAGGATTCTCTCCACTAAACACTCTGATGACGGTGCCACCTGGTGAGGCATACCAATCCACAATGCTTACTATTGCCTCCATTTCTTCTCGGGATGTGCAAGGTTGATCCTGCTCAAAGATAAGCTTGTATAATGGGATAATAAAATGATCAGTTAGTTTTGACATAACTCCTTGATAGCTGCTGGCAGAAAGAAACTTGCAATAAACGTTGATGATATTTTCTTTTGGTGTCCATGTCCAGCTCATGCCAGGGGCTGTTGTTCGGTAGAGATTGTATCAAGTAAGTATGAAAAGATCTAAAATATTTCTTTTTCATTCTTGGGAAGATTGTGAGCGTTAGTCACATGTATCTTCAACTGATGAGCCAATAAATATGACCAATTAAATGGCTTCCCATCACTCACCAACTGGTCCAGTACGACTACCCAAACTTTAGAAAAGATTTTTGTGTTCTCTTGACCATATATTATGCAATAAAATATGGTCAGGAATTGATAAGCCTTCCTGAGGGAATTTGTCTTCTAAACATGATTGGGCATTTGTTTGACATTGACTTCTCTTTCACCCTGTACTTGAATATATCTCTAGTGCTCACAAAGCTATTGGTGGCATATAAAAATGAGTCCATGCGCTTCACTGACAGGGGTAAATGATAGATCTGTTGAAAGTTATCCACATTGAATGTGGAAAGATCTATCTGGCTAGCATTGCTCAGTTTCATAGTCTACTCATCTTTGTGTGAGACAATCCAGCTGATAATATCCACACATGAGAAGACGAGGTACCTGCATGCAACCTTATATAATCATGACTGTTGGATACTAAGAAAAACTTGTTGATCCTTTATGTATTCCTTGAAGTCCTCTACCAAAATATCTATGATTTCCTTCCATGTTAGTGTTGTATCCTTCTCAATGAACAACTGAGTATCTACATAAACTAGTAGATCAACTGATATCTACTCAACTTCTTCCCCAATAATGCTCTCGGTGGTTTCCTTTGATGCAACTCTCTTGGATTCCATGTTAACTATAACTACTAGAGATATGATCAACAAATATTGTACCTATGGGACAAAAAGGACACATATGGCAAGAAAATGTCATTTTAAAAGCTAAAGAAAATTCAAGACAAGTTTAAGCAACAATTCGATGTCAACTTCGATCGATGAATGGAGCGGACGATGTGGGAGCGGAGATCGCGGAGCGTAACAGGTTAGGGTTTGCAGACTTGGCAAGCACATTCGCAGGGTGGGCTGAGCAATTCGGGGTCAAGGGTCAGTGCAGGGGAATCAGAGTGGAACGAAGAAGGAGTTTATACCTCACGCAGCCGCGGTAGAACCTCGAAACCGTGAGAGCTGAGGGCAGAATGGAGAATCAGCAGGGGAGGGGAGAGATCCCCTCCTTTAAAAATATAGTTGCAGGAGAGGCAAGCGGTACTGGCATCCAGCATGAGACTAGGGCGAATAATAAGGAAGCATTGGTGATGGGAAAACTGTGGCAAATGAAGACAGGAGGGAAATGCTTACCGAGGGCAAACAAGAAGCTCAGATACGTAATACCCAACAATATGCTGGAGGAATACAACAGCTATATGAAAGACCATGCCCTGATTTGTAAGTTTGTAGGGTATTGGCCAAATGAAAGAGAGCTATATAGGTGGATCTATCAAAGATGGAAACCAAAGGGCCACATAGAACTGAAACTGGGAGCAAAGGGATTTTTCACTGCTATATTTGCAAATTTGGAGGATAAAGAGAGGGTTTTTGAGGAAGGGCCATATTTCATGAATAATGCAGGCATGTTCATGAAATTCTGGGAGGAAAGGTACAATCCTAACAATGAAAAGATGCTGGAAGCCCCGATCTAGGTCAGGTTGTTTGGACTACTCGTGGAATTTTGGAACCCTAAAATTTTGGAAGGGATCGGTAACACAATCGGGGCATTTGTCAAGGTAGCAGACACAACAAGGAGAGGTAAGTACACTTCTTACGCAAGGATCTGTGTTTACATGAATATAGCTGAACCCCTTCCAGAACATATAGAGTTGGAATACCATGATTCAATCTGGCAACAACCACTAGACTATGAGCATATTCCTTTTAGGTGCAGATGGTGCCATGAATACGACCACTTAGTGAGGCAATTCCCTCTAAACAAGGAAGAAGACTACATAAAAAATCAGAGGAACAACATAAGGCAGCAGAGAGAACGGAGGAGACAGAGAAAGGTTTTCAAGAGGTTAACAGAAAAAAGAAACCAAATAGAGAAGGAACAATAACGCAAATACAAACAAAATCACCAAGCATCGAAAGTCAGAACAAGTTTAAAATTCTACAGAATAATAATGAAGAAGAAGAAGATAATGTGGCTGAGGGTGAAGACCTAGAAAATGAACCTATGGATATTTTTCAGGAAACAGGAGAAAAAGCGGCAGAACAAGGATAAACGAGCAAATAAGAATTAGTTGAAGGAATAGAAATACAAAATAACCAGAACCAAATGGAGACGGAAAATCAACAGGAAAACGAGGCAGAGGAAGAAAAATTATGAGGCAATTAATCCAGGAATGGAAGAACTTGGATGAAAGATTCATCCCAGACCGAAAAAAACAAATATATAAGGAAGCTTTTCAAAAGTATAAAGAAAGGAATAAGGGGAATATGGAGAATCAGGATGCTACAGTAGGAGAATAGGGGAAAGATCAGCTGGGAATAGGCGGGTCTGGAAAAAGCAGTAGAAAAAGAGGAAGAAAAACAATGAATGAAACGATCCAAACAGTTGGGGAAATTTTGATAAACTCAGGAAAAGTGATACCTCTGTCTGAGGTATTTTCCTTCCCTTCCAGAAATTTATAAATGATTATTATCAGCTGGAACATTAGAGGGCTGAACAGCAAGGGTAAATAGAGATATATGAAGGAGAAACTAAAAAAAGAAAAACCAAGTATTATGATTCTACAAGAAACAAAAATTACCATGCAACAGATGGAAGGTATTATTATAAATAGCAAGCTCCAATACGAAGTCATGGGTAGGGATGCAATTGGCTCAGCTGGAGGCATTGCAATACTGTGGAACCCAAATGAAATAATTTTTGAGAATTGGACCAGCATGTCTAGAATCCTAACAGGTCTAGGAAGAATAGCAGGTACAAAAGAGAAGGTAATAATTTCAAGAGTGTATGGCCCACATACTCCGGGAGATAGAGAAATTTTTCTTAATAATCTGCAAACAACTCGAAAACTTTATCCGGATACAGCCTGGATAGTAGGAGGTGATTTTAATGTAATCTGGTCCCTAAAAGATAAAAAGGGAGGCATAAGGAAAATAGACCAAAGTATGGAATTATTTAATGATATGATAGAAGGTTTGAGACTGGTTAATACACCAACTATCAATGGGATTTACACATGGAATAACAGGAGAGGGGATAAGAACCAAATAACTTCCAGATTGGATCGTTTTTTAGTATCTGAAACAATACTGAATAGAGATGTATTCATAGAAGCAAAGATCATGCCATCTCTTGGTTCTGACCACTGGCCGATTAGACTGGAAGTGGATATTAAGGCAAATATTGGCAAGAAGCCTTTCAGATTTGAAGCTTTTTGGCTTAGACACCCGGACTTTGTAGGTAAGATGGAGGAGTGGTGGAAGAAAAGCACAGCTCAAGGGAGAGGTAAAATGCATACCTTCCAACTCAAGTTAAAAGAGCTAAAAGAGAGGATAAAAATGTGGAATAAGGAAGAATTTGGAAACATTATGGAGGAGAAACAAAAACTGGAAGAAGAGATGGAAGAGATACAGCAAAGGATAATAAATGAAGGAAGAACAGAGGAAAGCTGTGAAAAAGAAGGAATAATATTGGGGAAACTGGAAGAAAGGAGAAAGCAGGAAGAAGTGTTATGGAGGCAGAAGTCCAGGAAAAAATGGCTTAGGGAAGGGGAGAGGAACACCCGATTTTTCCATCAAACAATGGTTCACCACCGACAGAGGAACATAATATTTTCAATCAAGAATGAGAATGGAGAGAGGATTGTTGAACAGGAAGGGATTGAAAGAGTGTTGATGGATTATCATAAAGGAATTCTAACTGAATCCCAATTGAATAGATCTGAAGCGATCAGGCAAATCTGTAGGGCCATACCCAGGATGGTAACTGATGATTAGAACAGGGCCTTATTGAGAGCAGCTAGTCTAGACGAGGTGGAGGAAGTAGTGATGAGCATGAAAAAAGGAACTTCCCCTGGTCCAGATGGCTTTACGGTTGATTTCTATCAAGCGGGGTGGCATTTCATGGGCAAGGAAATTCTCGAATTGATAGAGGAATCCCGGATGAACCAAAAGGTATGGACTACTCTTAACTCTACTTTTTTCACCTTGATCCCTAAAAATGATAATTCAGAGGATGCCAAGGGTTTTAGACCCATTTCCCTTTACAATGTTATTTACAAAATAATCTCCTCTCTAACGGCTAAAAGACTGAAACCTTTGTTAGAGAAGCTGATATCCCCTGAACAAACTGGCTTCGTGGAAGGCCGTCAAATTCTATATGGATTAGTGGTTACTCAAGAAGTTATCCACTCTATGAAGATTAAGAAACAAAAAGGAATGATGATAAAACTATATTTGTCGAAAGCCTATGACAGAATTAATTGGCAATACTTAGAAGAAATTCTGGGAAGCTTTGGGTTTGGTAACAGATGGATAAAGTGGGTTCTCAGTTGTATATCAACCCCCAATTTCTCAATATTATTAAATGGAACTCCTTCGAAACCTTTAAGGCTTCCAGAGGAATAAGACAAGGCGATCCCATATCGCCTTTCCTGTTCATTCTTGCTGCTGAAGGCTTGGGTAGGTATCTTAAGTAAGAAAGAATAGCTGATAACATCAAAGGGCTCAGATTGTGGGGTAATGAATTGCCAATAACCCACCAACAATTCGTTGATGACATTATGTTGTTCGGGGAACCAACTGTAAGGAAAGTGAGAAACCTGAAAAAGGCTCTAGACTTATTTGCGGAGGCTTCTGGGATGGAAATTAACAAGGATAAATCCAGCACCTTTATATTTAATACGGTGGAGACAATCAAAAGACACCTGACCAGGTTGCTTGGTTTCAAGAAAGGGGTTCTCCCAACGAAATACTTGGGAAATGTCTTGGATTACAGCTCTAAGAGATTGAAGAATTGGCAGGGAATCCTAGAGAAATTAAAAAATATAGTGGCTAACTGGACTTTCAGAACCTTAAACATTGCAGGAAGGATTGTCCTAGTTAAATCTGTCTTACAAGCAATCCCTATATATCCTCTTTCGATTATGGAAATACCTCAAGGGGTTTGTACCAAGATCAGAGAAATTCTGAGGAAGTTCATTTGGGGAGGGTCATCTAATCAGAATAAGTGGGCTCTAGTTTCCTGGAAGCATTTGATAAAACACAAGGAGGAGGGAGGTCTGGGCCTAAGGGACCCGAGTAAACTCAATAAAATTCTCGGTGCAAAACTCTGGTGGCGATGGATGAGAGGGGGTAACGACTTATGGAAGAAATTATGGCGACACAAGTTCAATATGCCGGATTCAACGGAGGATATTTACCGCATGCAGGAAACCCCAAAGGGCTTGACAATTTGGGAGTTAGCTAGTCAAAATCGAGACATAGTAAACAAAAATATTTTCTGGGAAATCAGAGTGGCAGGGGAATCCAAATTTTGGGATGAGAATTGACATCAAAGGGAGAAAATGAGCAGCATCCAAAGAATACAGGGTATACAAAACAAAATCGGTGATAACCACATGTATGTCAAAGACTACTGGAAATAGAATGAACTGGATGGGATCTGGTGGAAATGGATACCACTAGAGGATTGGGGCATCGAGACAAATCAGGAGCAACAGGAGGCTTTTAGGAAGGAAGTTGAATCCAGGAAAGTAAAGGCGGGAACAGGGAAGGATATCATTAGATGGGGGAAATCAACAAAAGGAACCTTCACAGTCAAAGAGGCATACTACTTGACAGATCAACAGGATGCCACAAAAAGAAACCAAGAATGGAAAGTCTTTTGGGGTAAAAACTGGTGGCCGAAAGTTACCATTTTTGCATGGTTGGTAGCCAAACATAAGATTTTGACATGGGATAAGCTTCAATAGAAAGGCTTCAATGGACCTTCAAGGTGCTATTTGTGCAACAGAGAGACAGAAACACAGGAACATCTATTAATCAATTGTGATTATACCAGGAATCTGTGGAGGGAAGTAGGGAGACTATTTCGCAAACCTGAAAAGTATCCAAAAGAAACAAGTGACGTAATTTTCCTGTGGCAGAAAGAGAAATTCCAATGCAGAGTTGTTCGGAGAGCCTGGGACCTCATTGCAGGCTTTGTTCTCTGGATGGTGTGGAAAGAACGAAATCGAAGAATTTTCCAGAACAAAGTTAAAAACTCGGAAAAAATATGGAAAAGGGTTGTGAATCTCACTAGAGAAACTATATTGGTCGAAAGGTGGGATATGCAGGACTGGAAGGCGGAGCAGGGTGAGGAGCAAATCCTCAAAAATCTAAATCTAAAATATGAAATGGTCCATGACAAACAGCCGGAGAGGATTAATGCAAGGCATCAGAGCCAGGACAAGTTCGTTTACCCCAAAGACAACTTCATAAAATTAAACTTCGATGGGGGGTCGAAAGGGAATCCAGGTAATGCTGGATTCGGAGGAATCTTCCGTGATAACCAGAAAAACACTAGGTGGATTTATGCAGAGTGGGGTGGAGAGTTGACAAATAATGAGGCTGAGCTATGGGCAGTCCACCAAGGGCTGCAAATTGCGATCCGTAATGGCTACAAAAATCTGGAGATTGAGGGGGATTCCCAGATGGCAATCGAAATCTTGAAAAAGCTGAATAATGGGAAGAATTGGGAACAGGTCACCAGCAGCTGGCGAACGACTGGTATCATCCAGGAAATAGAGGAATTGCTGAAAGGAGTGGAATACAAGATCTTTACTCATGTGAAAAGGAATGGGAATCGAGCAACGGATTTTCTCGCGAACTGGGGTTGCAAAGGCCGAGATGGCAAGGTTGACAGCCAGTGGAGGATGGTACGACCCAACGGAGAATGGGAGGAGTTGGACAACATTATCAATAATGACCATGACCAGGCCTCGAAGGAAAATCATGAATAGGTTACACACACAAATCTCAACATTCGTGCGACAGACTAGGGATATGGAGAAACAGGCTCAGGCATTTAATAATTGTCAGAAATGGCTTGGGGGGGATATCATAGATCACCATGCGAGATTAAATCTGGAATGTGCGAAAATGGTGAGGAAAAATCTACCTTATAGCACTCCAATCATAGTCAAGAATCGGTGGATAGGAAGAAAGGACATGTTAGCGGACATAAATGGAAATCAAGCTAACAAGACAGCTGATAGGAAATGCAAAGGCAGAAATAACAGATGGCAACGTAAGGATAAACGGATAGGTAGGAGGAGCGGGACAGGAAGTTCTATAAAAGCTCGCCAGCAAGGGAATCGACATCAGAAGAAAGCTATTGAAACCCACAGAGCGATAGGAAGCGCAGGAGCGTAGAGAAACTCCAGAACGAAGAAAAACCGTCCCCCAGCGAGCTATACTATGGAGACCAGGAAGAGATCTAGGCAGGCTGAAGAAATGGAAGTGGAGCGCGGCAGAGAGAAAGACAGGAAAGGTAAAGAGGTGATGAAAGAGGAGAAAGTGGAAGAGATTTCCAAGATTCTTGACGACTCTGAGGAGGATGAAGACAGGATGCAGAGAAAAACCGCAGATGAATGGGAACAGCAGACTTTCAGTGACAATCAGCGGAGTCGGCGTGGAAGAAGGGTAATGCACAGAGGGCGATAGCCGAGGAATAAGCAAGCGGATAGCGAGCCGGAACCTAGTAATTGGAGAGGCAGCGGGGCGAACAGAGCCCGAGGAGTCAGGGGAGGAAGCCGTGAACAGAGCAGGGGTCCAGGCAGAAGGGCTAGACAGACAACGGAGAAGAAAATCCAGCAAGCTGAGAGAGCCTATTCTCAGAACACCTACCCCAGAATTAGGAGGATTATTCAAAACATGGAAGAGGAAGCCAGCCAAGCCCAGTCAGACTCTGAGATGGAAGACTGGGAATTTCTTATCCATGATCCTGACAATACTAGAGGCAGAATGTCCCTGTTTAAACAGTCTCTACATATCTATTGGGTAATGAAAAGGTTACTGGCTAAGGCCTTGGAACAGGCTGCTACTGAGATGGCAGAATTGGCACAGGGAGTCCCAAATTTGAGGAGGGAGCTTCGCATTATTCAAATCACCTTGGAGATGTAGGATAAAAAGCTGGATGAAATCCAGCAGATGATAAAAGAGGGACAGCAGTAGGGCAACAAGGAGATTTCTCAGAGTCCAGGGGCACCAGCTGAGTAATCCTCGTTTTGTTTTCCTTTTTGATGAATTTGCATAATATAGATAGGGTAGGAAAGGTTCAAAGTTTAGTGATAGATAGCAGTCATATGCATATCAACAGAATCAGAACTTGGAAAGACTATTTAGTATATTTAGCATGGATAAACAGACTTTGGTACTTTTATTTTTGGTCGGCGGTTAAAAAATTTAGGTGGATGCCCCACTCGGTTTCCCCAAGTGGGCGTGTGGATGGATACACTAATTTTGATGTACATTTTTTATTTGAAGAAATAGAAAGTGTAACACCTTTGCCTACAAAAAAAAAAGTTTAAGCAACAATTCGAGCTCATGTTGGGACATATTGCATAATTCTAGCTGATAGAGGTCACTGGCTAACTATGGGAACTACACATTATGTAGTCCCAATAGTCAGTTGGGAAGCCTATTGACTAGAACTATGTAATGTGCAATTTAGTCTTGGGCTAAGGCCGGGAGAGACTGCACATTGCATAGTCTTACTGGCTAAGTTGGGAGGGTGGCTCCTAGAAATGCATAATGTGTAGTTGGAGCCAGGCTAAGACAACCTTTGCATAATTCCAGAAGCCAAGGTAGAGGTCTTGAGCTCCTGAATTTCACAGTGCATACAATTAAGTGTGAGATCTTGGTAAGGGGACCCACACTTGCCCATGGGGAGTGTGAAAACAAGCATATTTGAATGATGTTGTTATGCTGAGTGGAAATATGAGTAAGTGTTGATGCATGCATGTGAACCAAGTGCATGGATCAATCAAACTAAAGGAAAATGAAGCATGCAAAGAGATTTGCCACAACGGTGACCATTAGTGAAAAAAGGGGAAAACACATGCCACACTTGGGAAAGGAAATCTAAAAGATAAAAAAAAATAAAACACTAGTAGTCATTTAAAGAAACAAGTGAAACAATGCTCTCACAAGCTAAACAAAAAAAATGCAATAGAAAAAGTGGCAAAATACTTGAAAAGAAAATCTCACCCAGAAAATTGATGACGATCGCATCGAACGTTCCTTGATCTCCTTAGGAATCTCAAAGAACCAAGATTGAATGCGTAAATGAGCTCTAATAGTGTTGATTAAGTAGATTTGGTCAAGTTAGGCTTTTTGATGTGCATGCCACAAATCAAGGAAAAAGCAACACTTGGCGATAGTTACAAAAGTAATTGAAGTGCCTCTTTCGTGATTCTAGTCAAAAATCCTTTTTTTTTTTTTTTTTTTTTTTTTTTTTTTTTTTTTTTTTTTTTTTGTCTTTTTTCGGGTAAAGCTGCCATGCATTTCTCGAAAAGATTTCACAGTTCTCGGAAGGAGTGGGCAACTCTCTAGCTCATGCATTGCACAATTTCTGAGCACCATGGGTTTTGCACAATTTCTGGGTTTAGTTGCTCTGGGTTGCCTCTCATGTCTACACAATTTCTAAACTCAAAGTTGGCTACCATCTAGTACTGCACATTTCCTAATTTCAAGGCTCACTAGGTGTCAGGACTACACAATTCCCAAGAGCAAGGCTAGTTTCCCTCAATAATTGTGCAGTTCTCTAAGGCAAGCTCGAAATTGTCGAAAGACCAAGTCAAGAGACTGGCTTGTGGGTTAGAAAATTGACTAAGTAAGAAAACATAAGCCAAGATGAAAAGAATAAATCTCAACCAAAACAAAAGTACTTGGATCAATGCAAGATGAGCTACTATGATTTAAAAGGGAGGCTCCAAAATCAAAGCATAGTTAAAATTTTGGAGGGTGATTGTAGTCGCTACAACATAACCTCAATTTTATAATACAAGGCCTCATCTGTGTGAATAATGTATCATCATTCTTTTTTAATATACAATCAAGCTAAAAGCTTTTTTTTCCATGTATCTTGTCTCTCGAAATTATTATTAATTATTTTCTATTGATATTAGAGAAAGGTGATGCTCTTTGGGGAGTTTCGTCATGAGCATTTTTGTTTTTTGAGCCCTCTGATTAAGAGGGAAAGAGGTTTGCTACATCGCTGAGCATACAAAGGTCGAGATGCGGGCTAAATGGTAGCTTGATACAATTCTACCAAGTGCCTTGTGGATCATAAATATCCATGGATCAGAACTCGACAGGCTGGCTCACAATCAGAATCAATCCCTGGAGAAAAATTTCACAAGGATCATTCACTGTAGTAGGTGTGTGGTGTCTATCCTACATTTTCATAAAGCCTGACAGATAACCTAGAATCGATGACCAATGATCGCATTGAATATATTTGAGTCCGAGATATTGGGAAACACTACGCATGGATGATTAGCGGAATCAATTTGTTGTTTATAGTATGATGAGAAGGAGACATCACTAACAAGGAGAAACAATCATTTCCAAGAAAGAGATCAATTTGAAGTAGTAAGGTTGTCATCAAATGGTTGGAGCATAGTCCTGTATGAAGACCTTCAATTTCATGAAGGGGGAAAATGTCTATGGATTGTTGAAGTAATTTTTCATGGAAAAAGGTAGTTCTATAGAAAATTGAATCAAATTGTATCATTTGTGAAAAGACTTTGACAATCAGCATGATTCCTTAACAATTCATTGGACGATTATTGCAATATATGCTCAAAATTGAGTCAAAGGTTAGAGGATTATTTTTTTCATGGTAGATAACCTTAGTTTCAAGATTAGATGAATTTCTTTGTTAGATCTGCAGTATAATTAAGCCTATAATACGTAGAAACCTATGAAAAATAGTGATCTAGTGAAGATTCATCCATATTGATGATGGAGCCATGAAGTACATCCATTTTCATCTGACATGTAACTTGAATTGTTGGATAAGCTACATAGATTTCGTTGGCCTTGTTGGTTGTAATTATCTCCCATTAATTCTCAATCTGACTTCAAGTATCAATAATATTCATCATGAAATGTGCCATGTTATTTTTTTTTTATAGATAGACATGTTTCAACATGAAGTCCATCTTTGTCTATTTTCGATTAATTATTTTAGCAATGTTTCTGTTTAGAATAACTTTGTGTTAATAAAGGAGTTGAAGAACCATAACTATAAAATAGAAAGAAGAAATGGTGTCTCAAGTAGTATGCCCATACATGTCTAATGGTGCACTTTATTTGTGCTAATGAGAACCGACCACAAGATCTATCCATAGAAATCGCCCATTAAAGCATTTGATGAACCTACACTCTCGAATTTCAGTTATGTGATCGCTCTTGAAGGAATTTTCTTGAGACAATGTCTCCAGGCATCTGCATTATGTAGAAAATCATTGCCATGCCAAGGAGATCTCGGCCTCAAAGGATTTTGATGTATTTGTGACACATCTTCATGTTGCATGATTTCTAAGGTTGTGTAAGTGAAAGTCTTGATGAGAACCTCCGTGAAGGAAAAAAAAGGTGGCTTAGTTTTTATAAAAGGTATGTGTGAACCTTCAAAACTTTGAAAGCATGGTAAAACAGATAAACAAATTATATTGACCATTTGTTTAAAGTTCTTGAAATTTGTGCTTTAATATTTTTATGGAAAATGGAGGCGAACATATCATGGTATAGTGTGGAATAAAAATTTAGGTAACATTGGAGTGATAAGGAGTTTGGGAGTGATTTAGAGTAATAAGTGATTTTTTTGTAATTTTGTAGTGATAAGGTGTGAATCAAAAATATATTGGAGTCTAGTCAAAGTTCTGTAAAATCAATTTTGAAACATTTTCTTTGAAGCATCCATCTAAAATAAGTCAATTGAGAAAAAGTAAAATTCATGTATTTGTGGGCCATTAATGTTAAGAGTTGAAGGGAGTATTTTTTTGATTGAATGAGTCAAAAGTCAAACTGAAGTCAATTAAAAGTTCACAATGATGAAGTTGTAACAACAAGGGTGCATTCTCGGTTGAAATCGACACCCAAGCTAGTCATTAAGTCATATTGATAGGGGTTCAAATTTTTTAAAAGTCATAAGAATTCATTTGAAATTGGGTGCATCTAGCACCCTCATCCTATTGAAGAAAAAATAAAGCGAACGCGAAATCAAAAGAGAGAGAGAGAGTTCAAGAGTTTAAACAAGGGAGTTAAAATGGAGCAAAGTATTCAATTGCTAGAGTTTTTGAACAATCTAACACTATCCACCACTGAGGACATGGTGGAAATAAAAAATTTCATTCTTACTGATATTAAAAGGTATCTACATTATGCACATGAGACCGTTGAGTTTCTCGAACTTGAGTCACACCTACAACATGATGAACTGCAACAAAAGAGTCATGTTTCTAAGACATTCAATAACACAAATTCAAATGGTGAAGATGATTATAAACCACTCAATGATATAACTTCAAGTGTAGAAGTTGTATATGATCAAGTCCAACCTTCTTTTCCAAGCCAATCATCAAATTGTGGGAAGAAATTCAATGCAACAAAAATCAATATGGTTTAGGATATGACAAAGATGACAACAATTTTCATATTCCATATTATTCAAAATCAATCAAGCTCACCAGTGGAGGATTTATTGATTAAGAAACATAAAAAATCAATGAGAGAATTGAAGAAAAGTTAAAATTCCAACATTGTCAGAGAATTGGTCATATGGAATATAATTCTTTTGATCTCCATCATTGTCACCATTGTGGCAAGAAGAATCACTCATCAGAGAGATGTTGCAAATGAAACAAACCAACCAGTTTGAAGATTACTTATGCATGATTGATTCATGTTAGTGGCCCAATCTATTCCCAGTACGGTGGGATAGGGATTGTTGTCATCAACAATCTCTATCACTTCAAAATCTGCAAGCGCATTCGCACCTTCGATATCTACCATTATTCCCTGCAATCTTCCCATAAGTAGGATATTTTGCTGGTTCGCCATTTGCAATTGAGTAGGAGACCATTGTAGCACAGGCATACCCATGCACACCCATGTCTGCTTTGGCAAGACATTTGCATCCGATCCTATATTCAAAATCACTTGATCCATTTCATATACCCTGATCTGTGCGGTCAATCTCATCTCTTTTCCTGTTTAAGTTATGTGCTTCCTGAGTTTCCAGACTACGTGCGGTTCTCCTGGCACGGTCCCAGCACATCTAGTGATGAGTTCTTGTACTCCCTTCATAGCTTTGCTGTTGCGCAGTAGCGTCATGCAAGTCTCCAAAAATGTAGTGAGCATTGAGGGGTCCATTTCTGGTTCCAGTTTGTCTTTACTTCCTGAAGTGGAGGCCTCCGCGAAGCTCTTCTTAGCTTCCATGAATGTCTCCTTAGCATGCTATAAATCAAATTCTTGTTCCTTTGTTGGAGCCTTGCTAACCCAGGTACTTTCTTTAGGTTGCTTTCCTCTGTCATCCCCCGTCATAATACCACTTCGGAGCATGATATTTACATTCGGGTCTTCTTCGCGCGGCTCAGACCTCATCATTTGCAGGTTCTGAGTCGGGGGAGATTGGAGTGATCCTTTGTCACGGAACCTTGCTATTAGCATGGGATAGTCCTCTGTCTCATGATCAAACTGGGTATAATATAAGCATGATGGTCTCGTTGGTTTTTTACAATCACGAGCATAATTCCCTGATCCTCTGCAATTGTAGCATATCAGTTGTTCATGACCTCTTCCTGGTCCCACTCCACCTCGACCTCATCTGTGCCCCTAAAATATAATGCATGCCATCCTTGCATTTTGATTGAGGGCCCCTGTTTCAATCTAAACTCTATAGGTAGGAGTTCGATCCATCATGAATTCATAACTTCTATAAGTGTGCTCATTGTGGCCTACTGACTTGTAGAAATTATAGAATAATTGTTGGGAATTCTGCGCATACTTCTGTAATAGATAGCAGTTATCTATAACATGCTTCCCTCCTATCTAACAAATCACGCACCATAATGCAAGTACTGTGCTCAGTCCTACTTATGCCTCTGGTCTCAATTGCATTGGTCCTCCTCCCGCCAGGTAGTTCGTGAAGACTGGACAATGGTCCTTATCATGTCCCTATCCTTTGCACTTTATGCACCATACCTCCTCGCGCACTTCTGGGTGAGCTGTCCTGTCGTGTTTCAAACTTTGCATCTCAAGGCACAAGTTTTTCAACTATGTGTGGATCTGTTGAACTCCCAAGTTAGGGTCTTGTATTAGGGTCTCGTGTAGTCTCATTGCGATCTCCAAGGCCTAGGCTTGAGTGGTTAGATTTTGCTATGATAGCATGTTCCTTAAATGCGTTGTTAGCAATGCTAGAAATCATGCCTGATTTTTCCCATCCGTAAAGGTCATATTGGCTTCACGAATCGTACACTTTAATCACTAATCTAGCTCCCGGGGGGTCTCGTCTGGAAGTATTACGATTTCCTTGGATCCAATGATTGACTATGTCTTTGATTTTGGCTGCTTTTTCCTTGTTTAGCGCACCTTAGATATCCACGATCCCTGCATTCAGATTTTCATTGGAATGCTTAATGTACCAAGTTAGTGTGCGATCCTGTAGAGCACTGACTAGTGTTTCTTTCTTTATATTGTCATCCATGACTTCCTGTGCTTCCCATACAGCTCTTACCATGAACCAAAACTGGTCCAGATCTTTATTCCCTACTCCTTTGAACATCAGAAACTTTATCGCGCTTGCCATATTTAACTATGGTGGTGGCAGAGGTGGTGTGGGTGAAGACGGGGTTAAAGATGGTGAAACTAGTGGTGGTGTAGGTGGAAGTGCTATGTGCAAGATCTGCTGCTTTATCAAACTGATCATAGTTCTTGGTGAGACCTTCATGATCTCTTCCTCACGTTCTTCTGGAGGTGAAACCAAGGGGCTAGTTTCTAGTTCTGCACTACCTTCATTTCTGTAGATCCTCCCACTTAGCATAGCCCCAAACATCAATTTATTCACATAACTCGCTTTTCAAATAGTAGCATTTTAAACCAAGTGTTCAAAGATTTAACGTACTTACCTCGAAGTCCTTTGAGGACGCGTTGTTCTGCCTCGCTATAGCTCACTGAAGTGTCTATCGTGAACTCGGTGACAAATCCTCTGATAATTCGATCGAGATGGTGATCCACACCATGCACGACTTATCTTCTGATGCTTCCAGTTTGTGCACCAAATCTGGAGTGCACACAATAGGTTTGTTGAGCCTATACCTTCCCTGATTGTTTTCTAACTTCGTGATCCACTCGTACAACTTAGAGGGGAAGGATGCAAAGAAAATGATAAGTCCCTATAATACTAGTGATTACCCCATTACTATTGTAGTTGTATCCCTTATTAATATTGTTATGCCCCTATTGTCCCCATATTTTTATTACTGTGCCCCATAGAATCCCTCTATTGTTATTTATGTGGCTTTATACTATTATTGTTAGGTCGACTGGGTTATATTGTGACTCCTTAGACTCCTATATATAGAAAGGAGGTTTTGTCATTTGAATCATCCAAGAATTGTTCATTTATGTAATGTAAAGGAGGTTGCCACCTCGAAGAGGATGAATTCTAAGGCATTGATCTATCTTTTTTTGAGCTGGTTTCATAACAAACTTATTATGCCAACTCTTCTTGTTAATTTCCAACAACTTCTTAATGATGTTGACTAAATATTTATTAGAAGACTCCGCCAAACCATTTACTTGCGGATGATAGGCGGTTGAGTGACCCAAAATGATTTTATACTTGTTACAAAACTCAATCATCCGTTTTGATTTGAAAGCTGTTGCGTTGTCAGTGATTAACTTATTTGGACAACCAAAACGAGACAAGATGTTATTCTCAAGGAATGAAATAATTACCGCATCCGTAGCTTGCCTGGTGGGAATCACTTCGATCCATTTCGTGAAATAATCTGTTGCCGTGAGAATCCATCGATGCTGACCGGAAGAAGTGGGATGAATTTCACTAATGAAATCCAACCCCCACTGCTGAAAAGGGGCGCTCACCTCAATGGGTTTGAGTAGCAAAGGCTGTAATTTCTGTCTTCCTTCAAAAATCTAACATTGATGACAGCTTTTGACTACCTTATATACATTAACAAACAATGTTGGCCAATAGTATCCCGCTCTCAGAATTTTATTTGCTGTTTTTTTCCAAAAAAGGTGACCGCCACAATCTCCTTTGTGGAAATCTTGCATGACCTGCTTTGCTTCTTTTTCCACCAAATAGTTCAACAGAACGCCACCAGGATCTTTCCAATAAAGTACAGAATTTAGAATGCAAAACTTAGCAGCCTTTAATTTGAGAGTTCTACTTTTGTTTCTAGGCATGCCAGGTGGTGGTGACAAATTTTGGAGCATATATATGATATCTGAATACCACGGGGAAAGAACAAACATTTCGGATACCTGAATTGATGAACCTTCCTCATTCTCATCGGAAATAGCAGCGATCAGATTTATGTCTAAGGCGTGCAAGTTTGATTTAGCCATTAACTTTACCAATCCCTGTCCTTTTACAAGCTTGGTGGGCTTTATCTCCACATCGTACTCCAAAAAAGCTGCAATCCACTTGCCTCGTCTTCCTTCTGGATCTGTCTGCACTAGAACATCCTTGATAGTAGCGTTAGGAACATAAGCCAAAGTATGAGAATGAAAAATATATACCCGAAAATATTTCAATGCTTTCACAAGTGCGAGGGCCCGCTTTTCAATGATGTTGTACTTCAAGGCAGCATCTCTTATAGTTCGGCTGAAAAAAAGCAGGTCTTTCATACTCATCTCTTTTCTCCATTAATACATCTGCCATTGTATGCTCTGAAGCAAAGGAAAACAATATAAAATCCTGAGTGTAGTCCGAGCTAATTAGAACCGGAGCCGAAGAAAGAGCTAGTTTGACTAAGTTGAAAGATTTTATAGCCTCTTCTGTCCACATCACTTGGTTGTCCTTATTAAGCATATTTGTAATCTCTCTTAGATTTTCAACAAGATTAGGAACAAAGCGGCGTAAAAAATTCATCTTACCATTAAACGATTGAATCTCCTTCTTATTCCAGGGCAGGTCAATTTGCTGAATTGCTTCTACACGTGCTGGATCAATACGAATGCCATCCTTTGAGATAATGTACCCAAGTAGTTTGCCCTCATCCATTGCAAACAAGCTTTTCTTCGAATTGAGTGACACACCATATTTTCTGCACTTTTGAAAGACAACTTTCAAATGATACATGTGTTCTTCATCTAATTTGGAAAACACGGTCAGATCATCAAGGTACACAACCAAAAAGAAATCCTTCTCATTTGCAAAAGCCAAGTCCATTGCCCACTAAAATGTGGCCCCTGCGTTCTTCAAACCGAAAGGCATTTTGGCGTAATGAAAAGTTCCCCACGGAGTGGTGAACGCTGTTTTATCCCAGTCATCTTCATGGACCAAAATTTGGTTATATCCCAAATAACCATCGAGTAGTGACATTCGAGATGCTCTAACTACTCGCTGAAGTATATGATCCATTTTGGGCAATGGATAATTATCCTTCAATGAAACTTTATTGAGATTCCTAAAATAAATGCACAAGCGGATCTCACCTGTCTTCTCTTGAACAGGCACCAAATTAGAGATCCATTCGGAAAATCTGATGGGAACAATGACTCTTTATTTGTACAATCTGTTTATCTCCTTCTCAATTGATGGCAGCAGTTTTGGATTTAGCCTTCTCAACTTCTGTCTGAAAGGTTTCTGATTAGGCTTTATAGGAATAGTGTGCTGAATGATATTGGTATCATATGTCTTCAAATCAGAATAATCCCAAGCAAACACATTAGTAAAAGATGACAACAAACTGATATATTTGGCTTTTACCTTTTGTGGCAATGCTTTGGACAATTTTACCATTTTTGGATTTGCAGTTGTTCCGATATTGACCTCTTCAACACCCTTTTCTGTTGGCCGCAATGTTGGTTTGCGGGCTACGTCATCTTGATCAAAGAGTTCTTCTAAAGGTATCAAGCCTTTAGGAGTGATGTTATCCTTTAATTGCAACACTTCCATTTTATTGTTCTGCACATCGTCTTTACCACCATCATGTTCTACATCAATTGAGGTATCTTTGAACTCACCTTCATTTTGCAGAAAATCATCGATCTCCTCATCATCTTAGAAAACTTGCCAATATCTCTGATTATCTGGGACAATTGGACAATGCTTGACATGGATTTCGAATTTGTTACTTGAGTTCATAGGAATCTTCAAATTACTCGTTGCCTTGGCAAGTGCATCAGCTATGCCATTTTGAATACGAGGCACACACGTCAAGGTATAATCTGAAAACAATTTCAGGATGTCTAGGACAACATTTCGGTAAGCTCGCATCCGAGGATGTTTTTCTTGATACTCGCCTTTAACTTGCTTAATCACCAATTCGGAGTCACCATATACTGCAATCTTCTTAGCATTCAACTTTCTTAGAATTTTTACGCCAGCAATCAAAGCCTCATACTCAGCTTCATTATTCGAACAATCAAAAGCTAGCTTGTAAGAACATACCCACACATTACTAGGCACTTTGGTCAGAGCAGAGAGAGGACTCGTACCCAAATACCAATTCCAGTGCCATCATTTCCCACTGCACCATCGAAATCCATGGTCCACAAGCCCTCTTCATCTTCTTCTAGGTGTTGAAACTCTGTCACCTCTGTTTTTCTTGCTTGTTGTCCATTGTCTTTGGCTGACTGCTCAACGATATTTTGCTGTTTTTGTCCTTCTTTATTCAAAACTTCTCTGAAATTCTCTGCTATCTCTGGAATATCATCTGCTACAACTAATTGACTATCAATATCATTGAAACTATCTGAATACAAAACAAAAGACTCTAAATCTATATGTACATAATTAATCGGATGATTAATTGGTTTCTCCTTGCTTGTAATCATGTATTTCATTTTTTGTTCCTGATACAATCTTCTCATTTGACCAAACATAGGAATCGTTGCATAGGAGAAATCTAGTTGTAATGTCCCTTTCAATTTCGCTCCCCAAGACCTGGAAAGAAGCATACCAAACTTGGGAGGAATGTCTGCCACAACAACATCCATCAAAACATTCTTCGTGGGAATCTGATCCAAACTTACAACCAAGTCTTTGATAAGCCCAATACATCTCACTCTGCTATAATCAAATGAAAAGAGATCATGATATCTCCTTGTGACGTCCAAACCCAACTTCTCCATGATATCTTTCGGCATAAGATTGTGGGAAGCACCAGAATCAAACATGGCATTATGCAACACAAACTCATGCAATCTTAAACTGATATAAAAAGGTGGCACATCACTATCTGGAGACTCACCATGCAATGCTGGTCCAAACATCAATTCAGGTTGATCATCTTCCACACTCACCATATCAAACATTGGATCAAAATTCAAAACTTTAGAGACTTGACCTCTATAATCAATGTTCCTCATTAGTTCGGTCAAGGGAATGGAAACCTTTAATTTAGAAATTTCATTTTCTAAACTAAAAGTTGAGGTCCTTTCTACCTCTTTGGCTAGAACATCTTTTCTTTCAGCTTTATCCTTTGGAACAACAGGCTGATTTGATTTTTCTGCTCATGGTGACTTGTTGATATTAGGATCAGCGGCCTCTTTCCCTTTCCTTTGTGCATCAGGTGACTCATTCTTGGATGCTGGAGCTTCTTTTCTCTTCTGGATTGGATTGATGGGAACATTTTTGTTTCTAAGTGAATACTAATGCTGCTGGGCGGATAAAGCATTCATATAACCTCTATGATACTCATCTGACTCTTCTTCAAGAGCGGTGTCATTTGCCAAAATAAAATCCTCATCCTTCTGTACAGTTTAATTTTATGCATACTCATCATCTTCAGTGATAAAGGTGGGCATATCATCAGGAGTTAAGAAGTGATTTTCTTCCCCTATTTCATTGTCTTCATCATCAGATTCGGGACCAACAAAATTCCGCTGAAGAGGTGTCTTTACTTGCTGTTGTTGTGGTGCCGGTTCTTGTGCTTGCTGCTCACGCTGTTTGATCATGTATTGTGGCTGCTGCTAGCCATGGAAATTGGGATTTCGAATCTGCGGTTCAGGCTTATCAAGTGTTAATCTTTCAATCATCTTTTCTACCTTGTGGAGTACTTGATTTGATGTAGAAGCTTCTTCCTTTATTGAAACTCTCTTCTCGGCTTTCAATCTAGCTCTCTTGTCATTCAAATTTGCCTCAACACTAACAACGATTTTCTGCATCTATTCTAAGGTAGCTGGATCTCTCTCTCGCAATTAATACGCCATATCAGGATCAAATCCATCCGGGAACTTAAGCAAAGCTGACTTTCTAGATGGCCTTAAATCATGGGGAATTTCATTATAAACCACATTGAATCTATTACAGTAGTCTTGCACGGACTCACCGACATTCCGCTTGATCTTGGTATATTCAAAAGTGATTTAAAGAGGATCTTTCTTGACCTCCCAGCAATCCAAAAATTGTCTTTGAAGCTCATCTAATGTGGGAATACTTCTAGCTGCCAAAGCTCTGAAACATTTTCTTACCTCACCGCCAAAATTTTGCACAAAGAGTCTCATTGTTACATTTTCTTCATCAATTTCATACCGCTCAAAGAAATTCGACATTCTGTCCACATTTTGTTGAGCCGGACCACTTTGAGGAGTGCCATCGAACAATAGAATCTTACTCTGATAATCTGTGGGCATGCCATCCAAAACTTGTGGTAGTGAAAGAGGAGCAAAGCGAGCAACCATCACTCTTGGTGGATTTGCAATCGGCCTTGGAGATGTTGGGGGAGTAGGTGCAGCTGAGGTGTGAGGTGTATGAGGAGGGGTGTGCGGAGGAGACACAATTTTGGGTGTAGAAGGAGTAGATGAAGGTGAATTTACAACAGACTTTTGATATGTATTAATAGGCTGCACAGGGATAGTGGGAATGAAGGGCGATTCGGTAGGAATTCTTGAGGTGGATGCCATAACGGAAGATCCGAGGGTTGCATATGAAGCTTCTAGGAAATCAGTGATATTTGAAACGTGAATTTCTCTCTGAAGGTGCTTCAAGATAAAATTCTCAATTGATTTATTGTTTCTTTCAACTTCAAGAGCTGCAGCAAAGTCAGGATTTGGGACTATAGAACCAAGAGCACTTTCGGATTTGGTTTTAATAAATGACAATTCAAACTTTTCATCAAAATCAAGCTCTTCAAGATACTCAAAAATTGCAGGACATGAACGAGATTTAACCATGGGAGTCATAGAGCTCTCTTGACGAAGGACTCTTGGAATCAAATTGGGATTTTCGTAGACAGGAGCTGGATTTGGATTTGGATTAGCTCTGGTATGTCTTCTTGAAGCCAGTGTGCTTTTTCCAAAAGATCAAAGGAACATAAACAACTTTCTTAGCCTATGAATTCGTAATATTATCATCCACAGCTTAGAATTATCAAATGTATTGGGGTGTTCACAAGTTAGAGTTCCCGTTAATGAGACTAGACCAGAGATTGACTGAATTAGCATTTATCTACTTGTGTTAATGCAAAGCAAAAGCGTTTCGAAGGCTACCTGGATAATCTTCAGACTCCGTCTGTAGTTTCAAAATGAAGAATACTAACACACAATCAAATTACTCCCCAGTGGAGTCGCCACTATGTTAGAGCCTAGATTTGCCTCAGGCTAAAAAGATAAGGTTCTAGGTCCACATCAAACCACGCTCAGCCTCGTAGCTAGCCCTACGAGGATAGGAGAGGGCTCTCTCCAGGTCAATCTCAGCAAAATATAATCGATGGGGCTTGAGATGACAGAAATATCTTCTGATTTTAGGCTAGGTATATGTGTGCAAGAGGTTTTTGAATGAATTGATGAGTTATTGGCTCGGTTGAGAAGGCAGGTTTTGGGTGCGGGGAATGAGGCACAATCCTGCAGGGATCTCGATGGGGCAAGGTAGGCAATCGTTTTGGCACTTAGAATTGAATGAGGTGGAAGGAAAAGACAGGTGAGGTGTTGAAGAGGGCAAGGGCAATCATGAATCCTCCCCAAATAGCTGAAAACATCAAACAACTAAAGCAAACTTCAAGTAGAGCATTGGATTTTCAATGTATTCTACTTACACTATTGTTTGTTTAATTCAGAAGACATAATATAGATAATGGAATACATAAACAAAATCACAATAACAAAGAGAATCACTGTACCAAGACAAATTTCCACATGAATCCCAAAGAGTGCTGCAAACCCTGGTCTCAATTCCTTAGCCAAAATGAAAATATGAATGTACAATGAAGCTCAAGGCTTTCTCAAGAGTCCAACCCTGAAAATGACTTAGAAGATACATGATATAGACCATCCCTAACCCACTCCCATGCCTCTAGGGGTCGAGCTCATCATTCTAGGAGCTGTTTCAACCAATTCTAAACAAAGCACTAAAATCTAGGCAATCAAAACAACTTGCCTCTATAAGGTAGGAAACTGATTCATTCATTAAATTTTCACTTTTCAATGAATGAATCCTCTAGAACAAGTAAAAATATGCCAATATTACATCATGGTCCTTCAATTACATCAAGATAAATCGATAATTTCATCTAGAAGCAAAACTAGTCAAAACTGGCCAAATTTCTGAGCCGAAAGGTGAAAAATTTGGCAAAAATCCTCTATGCACCGCGCCACTTTGAGGCTGAGTTTGAGGCACTTCCCGAAGTCCAAATTGAGCCCAGGATAGTTTTTTGGAAATCCCTGCCTGTCTACGTCCCAACCCAAGTGGAATTTTTCAATTTGGTGTCCACTTGCCCCTCCAAAACGTCAATCTCCCAGGACTGCTTCCTGTGTGTCAAAATAGGGGCAGTGAGGTCATTTTTTGAGTGTTTTTGACCTCTTGGGGACTCAAAACTTGCCCAAACTTCTTGGCCATGCACCAACAGTCATGATTTTTGATGCAAAATCCAAAAATATAATTTTTTTTTAAATTTGGTGCCCTCTAGAAAAAATGCGCGCCACGTGGCGCGGCGCATAGGGAGGCAAAACCTGCTTTTCAATGCAAAAATTTTCAAAAATGCAAAAATTGCTCCAAATTTCTTGAAATTTGGGTTGTGCCTTCTCCATCAACTATCATGTTGAGCTAAAGAGGCTTCGGCCAATATCCGAAGGCGATCATGCTCCTTTTGCCTCTTTTGCTTCTTTATGGCCTTCCTCAATTTTGCCTTCAGAGTCCTTATTCATGCCTTGGAACTCATATTGCGTGCCCTGTAATGGAAAACCATGTGCCTCAACAATGATTTGTCCTTGTTGGCCTTTTCCAACAGTCTCTCCAGGTGGATGTTGATTCGCTCAAGCCAAGACTCCCGATCATCATTAATCTCTTTCTCTAATGAAGTGAACTCAATCCTTCTCCTTTGAGCAGCTTGACGATTCTCGTGGATATTTTGCAACTTCATGATTGCCTGCTACTCTTCCAGCTGTTTGTTCCTCTACTCCAAGTATTTCATAGTCCACTTAGCCCTCTCCAAGTCAAGGGACAAGGTTGTGATCTTGGTTTGCTGCTTGTGGATGATCTCTCTAAGATGTACATTTTGCAAGCCCATGTCTGTAGCATCATCCTGAACGAGAATGAAATCAGTCTCTCACTCACGTGAAGGCCCCTCGTCCTGCATTGGGCTCTTGCCTCTATCATGTACCTGTGATGTTGATGTCGGAAACGAGGCTCCTTCCACCCCGGGTGGAGATAACGCTCGCTTTGCTGCTGCAAATAACTTCCTCATGCCTTTCTTATATGTAATGAAGACCGGTATAGTAGCAGTGTGTGGATCATGGCCTTCTTGCTGATGAGAAGGTCCACCAGTCTCATGCCCAACCTCTGAAAGTCTCTTTGAAGCTCTAAAAAAGTTACGAGAGATGAAATCATCCCAAGTGATGCCCTGTAATCCAAGTTGATGAACCATCAAAATCTTGATAAGAGAAAAATGACAAATACTGTTGAACTGCTACTCAGGGGTCTTGTGCTGCACAAGGGTGGTCATCCTCTCTATGTTTCGGCATATGAAATATGGGATGTTCATCATCCGTACCCGGGTGAAACGCCTGAGCAACCTGATGTGATAAGCATATAGCCGGGAGAAGCGACCTTCACAGCTGAAATACTTCATGATTAATTTCATTACTGGAGCATACTCATCTTTGAGATATCAGGAAGGGAACACTCTCTTTAGCTGCCTCAAGAAACCGGGTTTAATATATGGCTCATAATGTTGTCGGTCAATCTTCTGCCTCTTGTTCCATGGTTCTCCAATGTTGGGTATGACGGTTTCTAATGAGATAGATTCTGGTGTAAGTGTGAAAGTGACACCAGCCAAAGTAACTCGATCACCATGTAAATGCAATACAAATAAGTGAGCCAACTCCTGATGAACTTGAACAGTAGCAACCTTCTCACAAAATTCATAACATGACTGAAAATGGAAACAAGAGATGGCAAAAGGGCGGGCCTGCAATTCTGTAAGGGTGGTCGGTTCTTCTCTAACATGTCTGTTACTTTTATGAGGCCTCCGGGGTGCACATCCTTCCAAGGGTGAGTCACTCTGGGTTTCCACTTCATAATCAGATGAATGCTCAGATGCCACGACTGTTGTTATTCAAGCTGCCTTAGAGAAATAAATGTTGGTGTAAGAAAATTGTGCTGAAGTGCTCTTTTAGTGATGTGCCTAATATCTTCCACCAAGGGAAAAACTGCAACAAGGGATTGTTAGGAAGAGGGAAAGTAGTAAGGGATTAGGGAAATGTAGGAGGGTTTGGGAATTTTGTATAGGGTAGGGTTTGGGGTTTTTACATTTGGAAATGGGTGGAAGGGAATTGGGGATAGGGGTTTAGTAATTTTAGGGGATAGGGAACAATGAAATCAATGGAAAAAATGGAATCAAGGGGAAAAGAAAGTGATGGAAAAAGAATAAACTTGGTGGAAAACAATTTTTGAAACCCTAAACAACACTTTTCATATGAAGATTTTGACATGGTAGGGTTTGAGATTTTGTTTTGGAATTCACCACATCAAAGATAATATACACCATAAACTTGGATGGATGAACAACGAAGGAGGAGACCAACCTTCTTGAAATCAAGAGAAATTTGCACGTTTTGGGCGTTTGGAGGTTGTTCTGGAACTTTTCGGACCAATCGGCTGAGTGCACCGCGCAGCTTTCCCAACGGTCCGCGCCTTGCCGGTGCGCCGCACCCATTCAAAAATACACTGGATGATAACGCCCAATGCGCCGCACAGGCTCAGTGCACCGCGCCACCTGCTCTATGCGCTGCGCCTGCAAGTTGCGGCGATTGTTTGTCCAATTTCTCACTCCTTCACAAAAATCACTTGGAATTGCTTCTTATTGGTTGTTGGCATGCAAATGGGCTTTGAGCCTCATGGAAAAATATCTTTATAAGGACATTAATTTGATTTTTGTTTCTCACAAACCCACTTTCTAATGTTTTAAAATTGGCACTTTTTCACAATTAATACAACTCTGTCTTTTTGTTTCCCCCTTGATTTTTGGCTTGAATGATGAATTTATTGGAAATTTTTTGCAGGGATAGCTGGCATGGAATTTGGCAAAGGAGACCAGGGCTCCACTTGAAGAATTCAATAACTGAATTTTTTTTTTAAATTATTACAAAGAAGAAATGTCGAATTTTCTTCAAAACAGAGTTTTGAAGAAAAGTCATAATCCATCCATATGATGATGAAAATATTTGAAATGATAGCTTATTAAGAAATTCCCTCTGGACTGTTGGCTTTATTGGATATCTTGAAGACACAATTTGTGAAACCCTAGATCTAGTGACTGAAATGACCCTAGCTGATCAAAAGACTAAAACAAGACTGTAAGTGACTTTTAAAACTTAATTTCGATGAACAGACCTGAGCCAGCAATGTAAGGCATGAGGGGTAATGAATAACAAGACCCTTCCATCAGATTATGGCATGCCCCTAGCGGAATGCATCTGAGTGAAACGAGCGAGACACCTAAAAATGAAATGCAATAAGAGAAATGATCTATGACGGAGGGTTGACAAGACCGACTCTAACAGAATTCACTTGCACTATTTGTTCACCTCCACTTTTGTTCTAGACTTATATGTTATGCGAACTTTGGTTTATTGGTGCTTTGAACGATTTGTCCCTTCATTTATTTATATTCCTCTTTCCCAAAAGTTTTTCCAAGTGACATGTCCATTCAGCCCATGGGTCAACCTAAATGTTGGCCGAACTGTCCAGCCAACATGTTGAATGCCCTTTGAATTGAGCCGACCATTTCTTGCATTCAGTTGGACGCCCTTCACCGGTTCCACAAGCTCATGCCCATCTTCACGTTGCTTAGTCCCTCTCCTATCCACACGTCCATATACATGCCTGTCTAGATGCCCTATCCACACACTTATCCACACGTCCATCCGCACATTCGTTTGCATGTTGTTCCCTAGTCGCTACACACACACGCTCACCATGCTGGGTGGGCTTCCTTGGCTATGACACGCCTGCTTTTATGACCTATTGTGCATCATTTGAATGTGTTCGGGTGGCCTGCCTTAGTGTATGTGTGCGCACTCCCAACTCGTCCACACATTTAGTTAAACACGTCCACCGGTCGTCTGTCTAATTCACCCTCTGAGCGTTCATTTTTCGACTCTCGCTGAGTTAGTGGGTTGTCATAGGTGCTCATCAACTTGAGGCCCTGATAATATCAAGTGAAATTCTTCCACTGAAAGCATTTCAAAAAATATCTAAATTCCGCAATAGAGATATGTTGTCAATATATGGGGATAGTGTACCATTCAATCCACAAGAATGGAGTAAAATTGAAACTACTGGTTTCCTATTTGGTCTACATGAAATTCTATTCCACCATCACATGTTATCCAAGTTATGGGCCATCCAGCTAGAGAGAGATCCATGACAATCATATATGATGCCCCTCTTGAAGCTTAAAAACACCTCCACATCACTTTTATGGCAATACATGACCATGGATTATGGGAAAAAATAAGGTTACCCCATCATATTCCGCCCATTCAAAGGAAGACATTGAAGAGAAGATAATCGCCCCATCTGCTCATACAAATGTTGATGAGCTTATCTATGAGTATGATGATAGTAATGAACAAAGCACACAAACATGATGAGTGGAACAATATATGTTCGAACCATGAAGATTGTTACACCAAAATCTATATGTGTTAGTAAAATGACGCATCACCAAAGTTAATGGATCCTCGAGAGGCAATTAAATACAGGTTGTGAAACACATGGAGAGTGTTGGATTATCCAATGCTCAACAATCTTTCCCCTAACGTGACTTGGGGGCGTTTCAAACCCAAGACCATTGGTTCAGATACCACTTGTTGGAATCACGATTGTTGTTACACCAAAACCTGTAGGTGTTAGTAAACAGAAACATTTCTAGAGATAATGAATCCTAGAGAGGGAGTTAAGCATTTGTCGTGAAACGCGCGGGGAATGTTAGATTATCCAATGCCCAAAAATGTATTTATGATCTATTTCTCTCTCCCCTATTCCAACTTCTTTCGTAACCAAAGGTTGTGAGTTTTGTTATTATTCACCATGTATATACATATATTTATAATCACAACAACAATTGTCATATAAAGACATGTGTGAAAATTATAATGCAATGAGAAAATATAAAGAAAAGAGAAAATGGTGGTATACTTGTTCAATGAAGTTAACCAGGTGAAGAAAGTGGTGGAAAATCTTCAAAAATATAATTGGAATTTTTGTGTTATTCACATGAATGCAATTCTACATGTTCAAGAAAACAAGACAGAGAGAGAAATGGGTTTGTTAATTTGGTAAAGGAAAAAACTTTAAGTCATTTGAACTTCATTGAAAATTTGTTACTTGCATACTTGGAAGAAAACGATTAGAAAAATGGGCTTATTGATATTTACTCAGAAAAAGGAGAATGGAAACCGATTTTTTTTTTCGGATATTGATACAATTTAATCATGTGGAAAATGAAGGGAAAATAGAGAGAGATATGGATGTATGATTGATTTGATTTTGAAGAAATGAAAGCAACAAAACTAGAAATAAAATTTGGGATAGATATTGATAAAATTTAATTGTGTAGACAACGAAGGAAAAGTAGAGAGAGATATGGATTTATTCATTGATTTGATTTTGAAAAAATGAAAGTGGGAAACTGCAAATAAAATTTGGGAAAAAGGAATGGAGCATTTGATTTTGAATAGGAAAAATATTCCAGATATAAATGAAAATTTTGTGTGGTTGATAGAAATTTAATGTTGTAGATCTGGAAACCAAAAATAAAAGAGAGTAGGAAAAATGAATTTATTGACTTGACTAGGGAACCACAAATTGTGTACCTTCAATCCTGTAAATGTGGAAAAAACAAAACGGAGAAAGAGAAATGGGCCGTTGGGATAAAAATGATAGTGGATACAACAATAGTTGTCATATAAAGTCCCGCATATGAACAAAAATGAAGAAAATGAAATCATTTGAGTTGGAAAATTGTATTAAAAAGAGAAAATTCAAGGAAAGAGAAAATGGCATTGCATTGACTTTGATTTAGTGGGGGCAACCGAGTGAGGAAAGTGGCTGAAAGCATGCTTGAGCTAGAGTCGATCTGGGATTGGTGACCTCTCAAGAAGTCCTGATTACTGGGTGCAAGCCTCGAAAGTGATGATTGAAGCTATGCGATTCATTTCACTAGTTTCAATCCCACTTCTTCACCCCTATGAGAATCACATGTGCAATGAATGATAAATGGACTATTAAAAAATCATGAGAAATTAGTTAGTTATGACTACTCTCATGGAAATGGTCATAGATGAATTACTTACTTAACGCAATTGAATCCCAAAAAATGATATCTAATGTTTCCAAGAGTTAATTGGAAATTTATGTAATTCATATAAAATCCAATTCTACATATTTGGGTTAAAAGGGCCTTCCTATTTGACCAGGAAAAAGAGAGTTAATGTTGAACCTGAAAATCTTGCGGAACTTCACTGAAATTGACCTACATATACAGGGGAAAACAAAGGGAATGAGCGGAGTGGAGACTGGAAAATATGACTATTATTGGAATTTTTTTGAGTTATTTTGAGTTTTGTTTAATTGATATAAATTCATTCATACTCAAAAACTAGGAAAACGCGACATGCAAAAGAAAAAGTGGGGAAGTTATATTTTGATTTTTCATATTTTCTTTGTAATTTGATATAAAGTATCATAAATTTTGTGGTTTTATATTTTTTTAATCATTATTTGATTATATTTTTTAATTGTTATTTGATATAAAGTATCACGAATTTTGTGGTTTTATACTTTTTAAATCGTGATTATACAATGTTGATATATTAGTTTAAATCTATTTTAACTCCAAATTTACTCTAAAAGATATTTGATCCTTTTTTTTTTAAATTCAAGCTTCTGTGGTCCATAATGAATTAAGGAGAGTCTTTTGGTAGAAATTAGATAAGAGAAATTTATGGCTGACACATTTCGAACCAACAAGTGTGATTCATCATCATAACCAGATGAAGAGGCAAACCATGGCAAAGGCTTAAATAGAGAGAAATGCAGAGACCATAATATGAACATTTTAGGAGCCACATATATAAATTTATTCTAGAATAGTTTAAATGAGAGAGTATTCATTTCATTTTTTTATCCTTCTACAAACTTGTGACAATTTATTTTTCTTTGAAGCCATTCCACTACATTTTCTTTCTTCCTTCCAAGTACTTGTATCATTACTATTTGGACCATGGGAGCCCCATCCCAGTCCCTTGGGGATGAATTAATTTTATTTTTTTCTTAAGTAACATGAATTTGGGATTGTGTTTTAAGCACTTGAATTTATTCTAAAAGTTTAAGTTTGTAAATTATTATATTGATTCTCACAAAGAGCTTATTTCAAGAACGCGTGCCATTTGTGATTTTGAAACTTTAATTTTCCAATAAGAAGTAAGAACCTTGTGAATGTTTTCCTATGCTCTTATGTTTTTAGATGTGTGAAATCATTTTATAGTTCTATGAGTACTTAAACCAATACTTTATGTTTTTCTTTATTTGAATTTGCTTAAAATATGTTTCCTCATGTATATTTATGAATGACAATGTGGAATGAATTTGTGAGTATATAATTTATTTCTCTATCATTTGATTTTTACTTTGAAAAACACCTGGTCCACTCGGAAATGCATGCACTAAATGTTTTGTTTTTAATATTCAAGTTATATACATATCAAAGTTTAGTCAATATAGGAGTACTACCACTATAAAAGAGTAGAGGGAAATTAGAAACACGACATAGGAGGTTGATTTTTTCCCTATTAGGGTATTTAAAGGTCAATATTCCATGCCTAATAGATGGCTCATCCTTGTATAGTTCAACCTGATCTTCCCATTAGATCAGAAGAACAAAAAAGTATATTGAATCAAGTTAATATTTTGATCTTGAAGATTACAATAACTCTAGAAGAGCTTGAAATATCCTGGCAAATTTTAGCTCAACAAGAGTTACATGTACTTCAAAATCATAAAGGTGACTTCACTAAGGGATAAGTATGAAGTTGGAGGAGTCAAATAATCCAAAGAGGACCTTAAAAAGAAGCCTAAGTAAGAATCTTACTGAAAAAGATAGCACTTCAAGAAAGAAGAAGCATACCTTTTCTTTCCACCAAAAAAGGAGAAATGATAGTCTGAGAAGAAGGAAGAGAAGGGACAAGGGAAGAAAGGCAAGAATGTGATAGCCTAATGAATCAAATATGAAGAAATGTAAATCATCTAACCTTACAAGGTGAACAACACATCCTGCCTACTATACACACTAAAGTTTTACCTATATTCAATGGTGATGTTGCTATGAATTGTTAAAGAATGCAACTAGGGGATAATTCCCCTTACTAGAAGCCTGTTGTGAATAAAATCTATATAAATAATATAAATAGCTATAAATAATAACAATCATAAATAATGAATAATTAACTAAAACTAGTGTTCAATCAACTGTAATTAACTAAAATTAGTGTTGTGAATGGGTACCTACATAGGTATATAATTGAGATCCTCAACTCTAATCAAATCATCTTATATATTCTTGTACATATTATCTATGTCCTATCTACAATTACTGTGAATGATGATAATACATTGATGTAATTGTCACAAGCATAAAAGAGACCATAAAAATTAACATGGTATCAAAACTTTGGCGAAGATAGTCCTCAAGCGGAGTGTTAAATTTTTGGGGTTGTTACATTCTTACAACATATTTAATTTTTACTCCTACCTAAAGAATGCAAAGAATTCCATAAATTATGGTGGGCAATAACTACTAGTAAATATGTCTAATTACCTAAATATAAAGTATGTATATATGCTAATAGTAATTTTTGTTTGAATGCTCTTAAAGACTATATATGTCAATATGGAATAAGGCATAATTTAAAGTCTATGATTCAAGCATATGTCTTTTGAAGTCATTTTGATCAAATAATATTGGTTAAGACCCTCTTTCATAAACCTTAAGTGGCATTAGCAATAAAGAGGTGACAAGATTGAAGAAAATTCAACTTGACATATTACTTTGTTTCTAGCATGATAAAGGTTTCCATGCATAAAATAGTCTAATGTGAGAACTAAGTTTAAAGATTGACGAGAATAATTGGAATGAGAGCTATGCATCATCATTACAATCTTGTTTGAATTATTCTTGGATAATATCTTATCATCATAAGAGAGGATTTGTGATAAGTACAAATACTTGCATCATAATATTATGATATACCAAAACGTCTATTTCAAATACTTGAAAAAGGAAAATACATTATAGAGTTATGCCAATGATTTGGGAATTGTATGTAGTTATAAAGAAATCCTTTAGGAACCATTCAAAGATAGTTGTGGATGTGTATGATATTAATCATCATGGTATATGGTATGGGAAACCTGTGTGATTGTGAAAAGAAATGACTATGTAACTGGTGTTGTTATCTAAACCACTATATCACTAGATTGTCTAATATGGAAAATAAGAATTTGACTATTGTAAAGACCGAGGATGTTTGTATTACTCCAGTATACAGACATTGTAGATATCCACACACTAAAAAAATAATGATTAATGTGCTCAGAAGTTACATTATGGCCTGGTGTTGATGCCTCGAAAATTGCTGCATCAACATTGGGGAAAACCACCCGGTCCGGACCTTAAAGGCAACTCCTTTTCCATTTGGTATGGTGGCTCCGACTGGATATAATGGGACTAGTTTCCCAATGATTTGTAAATAAGATGGATAAGTGGTTGATTTTCTATTATCTAATGATAATGGATGGATGATTTATTCTACAATGCAAAATTATAAACAACTAATCAATCCTGGGATATTACCACTTTAGTGCAACTTTTGATGATATTTATCTACAAATAGGCATATAGATGACTCCATTGATAAACAAAGACATTCATTTATATGATAATTACTTTGTTCAAGTAGTTGGACAAAGTAATCATTTAAAACATTATTACACTATTCTTCATATTTCATTGACATAAATATGATTGAAAGAATAACATTCCTTAAACATTCAGTAGTGATAAGTATAAGGACTGCTGTTAAAACACATATACATATCCAATGATAGCAAGATTGAATAAATGCCGATTCATAAAAAAGAATGGAGCAAAGACATAGATAATAGTACCATATGTAATTTGGATCCCTCCCGATATCAATTGCATTCAGATCACGTCTTCTAACTTAGAAATACTCTCACAAAAAGCAGTAGTGCATATCTCATCAAAGTATTCTTCACTAAAATTCAGAATGTAGGCCCAGTTTTCATAAAAAAATATATCAGAAGCACAATAGTGTGACTTCCTGATCCAAGTTTTATACAAAAATTAAATACCCCTTCTAAAGACATGAAGGGGTCTATAAATACTATATAAGCTAACTAATTATGAAAAAAATGCTATTAGGTGGTATAACCAAATCATGCAAATCTCCTTGAAATAGGCCTGCTTGCAGTCGGTAGAATGATTCACTGTTTCGGCCGATCATCCTTTGGTTTGAGCTAGCAGATAGAAAGCATTTGTTGCAATTTTGGAGGATGACTCAGACGTGAATGTATTTGGGCTGAATACGTAGCATCATGAATTTTGGGAATCATGTAACCAATTGCATCGGTTAAGCATTTCAATGCTGCCCTTTGACTATGTGGTTTAACTAGGAAGAACCAAAAGGTGTCCTAAGTTAAACTCTGGATGCCTGCTATTAATCTCTCCTTCTGTTCTAAATCCTATTTGCATGATTGTTCCAATGCTTTGGTTGATGGTAGTTTACGTGGAGTGCACTGTGAAATTAGATTAGACAAATAAAGTGTATCATTAATTAACTCAATCAAATTACCGATTGCCGATCTGCATCTTGAAGTTTCCTTTTCTGCTTTCATCAATGATTGCCATTCTAAGAAAAGAACTTTCTTGTGTGATTCTAGAATTTTAGGTAGATTTGCAGCTTTCCCTTCACTGGTTTCTTGCCAGGCAAGAAAGTTTGTTAATTTTTCATCGGCATGTTCCAAACTCTGTCTTACGTCAACTGATTTGTCAATCATTGATGAAGAAATCTCACAGAGGGGCTCAGCAAGGGCAATCTTATGACATAGTAAATTTAACTGTTTAATTAATGCTTTATTGATCTGGAGAGCTTCGGATCTAAATGCTTCCACTTGAGGAAAACTTTTGAACTTTTCAACCTATTGTGATATTTGAGCGATTTGCTCATCTTTTGTTTTGCTCATTTTTTCATTCATTGTCTTTAGCTTGGCCAATGCTAAGGATAAATCCTTTTGTTTCTGTATTGCACTTTGGTCTATCCTCTGCTTCTCCTTGACCAATTGCTCGTTTAGTTTGTTGTTTACTTGTTGTTGTGTTGTTAACTACTGTTCTAATTGCTCTATTCTCTGCTGTCTTTCGGATACCTGTGCCTCCAATGAAACAATTGTCTAGTCTTTTTCCTTGAGTAAATTGATCACTTCTGATGCTTTATCCATAGTGGCTGTTGAGTAAGCCCCAGGATATTGAGAGAGTTTTGTGAGGTCTTCAGAAGGATTGAATTCTTCTTTCCATACCACATTAGCCATCTCTGTTTGTGCAGGTAAAAGGGAAGATTGATCAATCCTTCTCTTTTTCCTTTGTCTTTTTACTATAGCCCTATGCTTAGGGCTATAGAAGACATCTAAAGGTGGCATTTCTTCTATATGCAAAACGATTTCATCTGATGGATCTTTAGGAATTATCTCCACATCTTGACTTATGGGTAGGCCGCTGGTTCCTTCAGTTGGTACCGTATTTGTTGTTGTCTTGTGACCAATTGTCACTTCGGGCATGCTAAAACCTTGTGAATTCTCAAGATTTATTATAATGGAATCAAATTGTTGCCATTCTTTAAGGATCTTGGGATCAATCCAAGTATCTATATTTATGTGTTCACTACCTTTTCCCTGTTCTTTCCCTTGTTCTTTCTCCTGTTCTGGCGCTTTACCTTTCTCAGGAATTTTTTCCACAATAGGAGATTTGTCAACAGTTTGTTGTTCAGGCTCGCTTGACTGGATTGCTGGGGTGGTGGCTAATAAGTCTAGAGGCAGAGTTTGCAACCTCTGTTCTCTAAGCCTATTAAACACTTCCAGCCCTTCATCTTGATTCTTGATCCTGGCCAACGTTTTTACCTAAAATAATGATTTTGCTGAGGAAAATAGGTCATCAAAGTCATCCTTTTCATGATCAAACTTTGCAAGTTTGACTTGTTCAAGAACATTATAGGCAACTTTTCTTGGATCATATTGTCTGTTTGGAATTGTTGCAAGATTGAGCATTTTTATTTTTTCTGTCTCCTTTTCTGCATGTTTGTAATCATGGAGAGTGAAAAAGCCGCATCTTAAAGGAAATGTAGGCCATACCTGTTTCTTTGAATTTCTAAGGGTTTTGGATGTCCCTTCTGTTGTTATCTGGTAGGCCAATTCTCGAGCTAACAACTTATCGGGCACAAATAGGGCAAGGACATGGGGTTTGGTAAGGCTACCAAAAAGCCTTATATAAGTGAATTTGTCTTCTCCAAACCAAATAGCTACTACAGTCAAGTCGATCCCTGCTTCTTCGGAAATCCTGCGGGCAGGCTTATCAAAAATAGCGTAGTAGATAGGCAACATAAAACCATTGCAAATTTTGTTCAAATGATCTTTTTAGTGAGCCTTCCATAACATTTGATGATAAATATGGATTGGCTTAGGATCTTGGGGAGTCCATCTCCATCCGAGTACCAAATATTCAGAGTTAAAACAAAGAGTATCCATAATATAAGCACTGTAATAAAAAGGGGGAATGGTCCTGGTAGTTTTACGTGAATTTGATCTGAATTCGAGAATTGTTGTGGCTAATTTGTCAGACAAAATGTTTGCCTAATCCATCACATAACTATTGACTGCTGCCTCCATTAGAGGGACCATTTCAATGGTGAACTTAGCAGAGTCATGTATTCTCAATCATGGTAAAGGAGGTTTTAAATGTCCATCATGTCATTTATATGCCGAATGATTCATTCAATCATTCAAGCGTGGCTTAGATATCTCTGATGGATAATCAGTGATAATTCGCAAATCGGCGATCGGTAACGTGAAAGGAAAGGCTTTAATGTTTGTTTTAAACATCTCCGATCACCGAAAGATGATACAATGCATGCAAACCTTTTAAACATGTTCTCGAGATATGCACCTCATTAATGCATCACAATCGGGGAATGGATTTTGGTTTTATTATTGTGTCAGTGCAATTTCGCCGATCTCCGATTGCGATATGCTTTATCGCATCGGAGGATTCGATTCTGCCTTCCATCACATGTTGACTTGTTATAGCCGATTGCCGATGGCGTTACGCTTTATCGCATCAGAGAAATTGAGAGGCTCTATTACATTGTTTCTTTGGCACTTACCTTTTCTGATATCCAATTGCGATATGCTTTTCAGATCGGAGAGAATGAATGTATCCTTGGGCATGCTTCCTTTGTTATTGTGATATGCGATCTTGCGATCGCTTTAACGCAATAATGAAGAATTTTATAATATTTTAAAGCCACATTTTATTTCTATTCAAAAGGCTTTTTTTATGATGGGTTAATACCAATTTATCTACACATCTAAGTTTATTTTAAAAGGGACCCATTTCATATTATGATTTTGTATAAAAATGTTATGAAATGGGGGGTCGTTGTACAACACAACAATTGGCGATTCACTGGGAGAAACAGTTATCTCTGAGAAATTAATTAAAATACTTAAACTTTCTTAATCTGGAAATCTTACAAGATAGAGAAAATCTAATATAACTAGGTAATCATAAATTCTGAACATAATGATAACTATTTTTTCTCTTTCCTTCTGTTCTTAAAATTAAATACATTCTAAGTTTTAAATAAGCCTTAATTGGTTGATAATGATAAAACAAAAGACTTTTCCAACTTAGCTTTTATAATGACTCCTTTGTCATAGGTAGAGCCTCTGATGCCAACAAACGTTTATAGTCTTGACAAGGTTACCTTTTTAACCATTTGACCATTCATTATTCCATCCATTTCAGAGTATAATTAAAAAGAATGAATCCAAAATATATGTTTCCATATTTTTTGTATTACTTTTTCCTTATTTTGTAAGATAAAAAGCCATTGTCCTGGTTTGGTGGCCAGTTGTTGACAATGCCATTCACTGGTTGTAATTCAACTGAACAAGCTGGCTCGTGATGAGACCCCTTGTCTTATAATTATAAGCCATTACCCTGTTTTGGTATGCAGTGTTGGTAATTTCAGTTGAACTATTCCCCTATGATCATGGTAAGCAGGCTTATAATAAGACCTCTTATCTTTTATATCAAATATATTTTAGAATTACACTCTGGTAATTATAAACTTTGATGGATGGGATGAACAAATTTCTCCTTAAGAGAATATGGATGACAGGGTGAGAGTTGAAGATGCTAAGATTGAATCAGTTTCTGTTTTGTATTGATAACCATTTTCAGGCTTTTAAAACTTTAAAATGATTTACAGTATTTCTAAGTTTTGAGAAGTTTTCACAAAAATAAAATGGGGTTTTCATAGTCTAATTATATCTAATTTCCTAGAATTTTCTTTTTCCTTTAAGGCTTCCATTTCTTAAAAGTAAATATCAAAACAATTTTCTTTTGAGTAACTTTTTTCAATATAGCAAAGACCAATGGGAGGTTTTTCACAAATTTATTTTCCTAGGATTTTAAACAAAATAAGTTATTCACACAAATTCTGCTAAAAATTGAATATTTACAAAGGGAGAAGGGGTTACCTCCTCAATTGAAGATTTTTTTCAAGATAAGGCCATTGATAGGAAGAGAATCTCTCTTTCCTAATAGACCTTGCAATATGAATGTAGAAGGGCCTATCTTCTCGCTGATTTGAAATGGTCCAAGCCACATTTTCTAGAACTTAGTATGTTTTCCTTTATCCTCATGGGCTTTGTCCCACTTTAAAACTAGATCACTAACTTGTAAATATTTTGAGCCGGTTGAAGTTGCATCGAAAGATGACTTAATAATTTGCTGATGTTTTGCATGTATAATTCGGGTTTTCTCCCTTTCTTCTTCTAATTTCAGGATTTGATCATGTCTTAGCTGAATAGAAGATGAGGGACTTTCTTCAATAAATTGCACTAAAGCTAATGATGGAAGTACTAAGTTTGCTGGTATAACAGCTTCCTTTCCATACACTAGATTAAATTGAGAAGTGCCTATGGAGGCTTTCTGTGTTATTCGGTCAGCCCACAGTGCAAGTATCAAAGATTTATGCTAGTTTTTATGATTCTGTTCGATAGTTCTCTTAATGATTTTGATAATATTTTTATTGGTGGATTCTGCTAAACCATTACCTTGAGGGTAATAGTTTGCATAACACTTCAATTTAAATCCCCTTTTGATAGCAAACTCAAATATAGAATTTCCAGAGAAATAAGATGCATTATAAAAAATTAGAGCATTTGGGACACCAAACCTAGTAATAATGAATTGATCTATGAATTCAATGATTGCCTCAGATTTTGTTGTCTTCAAAGGAATTGCTTCAACCCACTTAGTAAAGTAATCGGTAGCTGTAAGGATATACCTATGTTGTTTGGATGATTGTGGAGTGATTTCTCCAATGATGTCCAATCCCCATTGTTCAAAAGGTTGCTCAATGTTGATTGGTTGCAAAGGGAAAGCGAGCTTCCTTTGTCTTCCACTAGTGTTTTGGCAACTTTGGCATTTCCTTACATATTCATGAGTATCTCTGAACAAGGTGGGCTAGTAATATCCAGCATGAATGATTTTGTGAGCTGTTGTATCAGCTCCAAAATGCCCCCTGGTGGTCCATCATGTAGCTCCTGCAAGACCTTTTGCGCTTCAGGTTTTTCTAAGCATCTTAACAAAATTGAATCATGATTTCGTCTAAATAATACATCATCTACAATTATGAAGTTTTTTGCTTTCAATATTATGGCACGTTTGTTTTTATAGGAAATATTAGAAGGAGCATATCCATTTTTCAAATAGAAAATCAGATCTACGTATTGGGATTCAGGATCGGTGATACTTATCTAATTGATTTCTTCAGTATCTTTTGTACCTTCAGGTTCCTGAATATTGGATGCTCCTGCTAACAACCTGCAAAAACCTTGGCCTTTGACAATCTTTTCTGGTTTAATTTCCAAGTCATATTCTTGTAATGTTGTGACCCAATTTTCTCTCTTTTCTCCTAATTCCCTTTGAACTAGTAATTGTCTTACTGCCGAAAAATGGACTATAACTTTTGTGTGGGCTTTTACGAGAAAGGGTCTGTAGTGTTTAATGACTTTGTACACAGCAAAGGCTTGTTTTTAAACTTCTAAGTAATTAAGTTCAATAGCTTAAAGGTTTGAGCTATAAAATGAGATTGGTGCTTCCAAGTTTTGATCGTTAATTTGTGTCAACACTGCTGCATAAGATGAATCAGATGCAAGGGTGGATAACATGAAATGATTTGAAAAATTAGGAGTGATTAAAGCAGGGGCATTTATGATTGATTGTTTGATGTAATAAAATGCCTCTTTTTCAGTGGGCCCCCATTTAAACACTAAATTTTTCTTGATCATGGTTTGTAATGGCAAACAATCTGAGAGAAATCTGGAACAAATCTTTTTACAAAGTTAATTTGACCTAAAAATGATTGCATAGATTTTTTATTATGAGGGAATGGAATATCATAAATCTCTTCGATTCTATCTGGGTCGATATAAATACCATCATTTAAAACAATGAAGCCCAAGAGCTTACCTTGATTAAGAGCAAAAAAGGACTTCTTTGGATTGAGTGAGATACCATACCTTCTGCAGCGTTCAAAGATTTGTCTCAGATCATGTAAATGATTTGATCTTCTCTTGGAAAATACAGTAATGTCATCTAAATAGACAACTATTGATTTATTGATCAATCCTTTGAATGCTATGACCATCACTGTTTGGAATGTTCTCCAGCATTGATTAATCCGAAAGGAATTTTTTGATAGACATAAGTTCCCCACTTGGTTCTAAAGGTAGTCTTAAGTTTGTCATCAGGATGGACCAAGATTTGATTATACCCTGAAAAACCATATAAGAAGGACATCAATTCAGAACCAGCTACTGAATGGAGTGTCTGCTCCATGGTAGGTAAAGGGAAGTTATCCTTTTGGCTTGCTTTGTTAAGATTTCTGAAATCAATACAAATTCTGATGTCGTCATTTTTCTTCCTCACTGGCACCATATTGGACACCCAGTTTGAATGTCTAACATGAAATATTATCTTAGCTTTCAAGAGTTTGTTTAAATCAACTTTTATTTGACTCTCTAAGTTAGGATGAATCTTCCTTAACTTTGGTTGTACTGGTTTTTGTTCAGAAAGCATTGGAATAGTATGATGATGTTGGCATTATGTTTCTGGTATGGTTATATGTTACATATGTTGTACTTGATGGCAACACCCATGGCATGGCTCTCAATATGATGAGAATTAAGAAGTACCCAGGAGAAAAGTTCACGGAATTTTATGCAGAGAAAATTTTATAAAAGTTTATTTCATGCGGAGAAAAGTTCACGGATTTTATGCAGAGAAAAGTTTATTTCATGTGGGAAAACTTACCTTTGGTCCATGGTAGTTAGTCCTTGGAATTTGAACCTATGGTTTTTGGACCATGGCATCTCGACAGACGTGTTGATCCCTAGTATTGAGTTGATGGTATTGGTTTGTTATGGTTTTGGCCCGTGGTATTGGTCCATGATTTGAGGAAGAGCTTGCCTATATAAAGCAAAGGAGATCATTTGGCTTGTGTATGCTTTTGGGTTGAATATCTTAAGATCTGAAATATTGGGTTATTGTTTCAAAAGCTCGATCTATATGAAATTGAAGTGGAAAGCGAATCTGTGAAGGGTGATCTCTCGAGCGCTACAGCTGCAGAAGTGTGGAGGCGCCACAGGAGACGCCGTAGGAGGCGCCGCAGGAGGCGCCGCAGGAGGCGCCGCAGGAGGCACCGCAGGAGGCGCCGCAGGAGACGCCGCAGGAGGCGCCACAGGAGACACTGCAGGAGGCGCCGCAGGAGACGCCACAGGAGGCGCAGCAGGAGACGCCGCAGAATGCGCGGCAGGAGACGCCGCAGAAGGCGCCGCAAGAGACGCCACAGGAGGCGCCGCAGGAGACACCACAGGAGGCACCACAGGAGACGCCACAGGAGGCGCCACAGGAGGCGCCACAGGAGGCACAGCAAGAGGCGCTGCAGGACGCACCGCAGGAGACGGTGCAGGAGGCGACGCAGGAGACAGCGCAGGAGGCGCCGTAGGAGACGGTGCAGGATGCGCCGCGGGAGACGGCGCAGGAGGCGCCGTAGGAGACGGCGCAGGAGGTGCCGTAGGAGACGGCGCAGGAGGTGCCGTAGGAGACGCCATAGGAGGCGCTGCAGGAGACGCCGCAGAAGGTGTTTTGGGTTTAGTTTTCTGTTATTGTGGATCTCGTTATCTGGGTGACGTACTGGTACTTGATGATCATTTGATATTTATGGATCCAGTTTGAAAATTTATGAAAAGTGGTCCTTGAAAGAAAAGAAGTAGGGGGTTGTAGCTCCCTTCCAGGAGAGACTGGAAAACGAGAGAGAGTTGTAGCTCTCTACAGGTTGCAGCCTGCGTAGTGGTAAAGGATTGCACTAGTACAAGACCATTGTAAAAGGAGATTTTAATTTGAAAGAAGATAGAGACATATTGCAGCAGGTGGTTTTCACCCACATTGGGTTTCCACCTTATATCTGGTGTTCTTTGATGTGACTGTCTGTTTTTCTTGTTCATGCTCATTGTTTTATGGTACTGATATGCAAAAATAATTCAAAGTATAAATAAGGAAGAATTGTTAAAAGGACTAGATAATACTGATTCACCCCCCCTTTCAGTATTATTTTCAACAATTGGTATCAGAGCAGGTCCTTCTAAAGAAGCTTGATCGCTTGAAGGAAGATCTTTCATCATGAGCAACTACGAGAGGGAAGCATCTATCAGGCCACCGGTTTTTGATGGGACAAACTTCAATTATTGGAAGGCAAGAGTTATTGCCTATCTTCAATCTCTTGGTACAGAAGTTTGTAACATCGTATAGATAGGCTATGCGTTTCCTTCAACTACTCCTACAGATGCAGACGAGAAGAAGAAGTATGAAACAAATGCAAAAGAAGTCAGTACCCTATTAGGATGTATATCCCAATCGGAATTCATGAAGGTAATGCACTATAAATCCGCAAAAGAGATATGGGACAAAATTGTCACGAGCTATGAAGGAGATGAACAGGTAAAACGTGCCAAACTTCAAACTCTCAGGGTTCAGTATGAGACTCTCAAGATGTATAATGATGAAAGTGTGGCTAACTATTTTCTTCGGGTAGATGAAGTTGTTAATTGTATGAAAAATTTGGGTGAAGAAATAAAAGAGGCTATTGTGGTTGAAAAGGTTCTAAGATCATTGTCCCCCAAGTTTGAATCTAAAGTATCTGCAATAGAAGAAAAAGAAAATCTACGAATTCTTACTATGTCTCAGCTACATGGAATTCTAACTGCTTATGAAATGAGAAAGGGAGGTCCATCAGATAGAAGAGAAGCTGCTTTCAAGGCATCAGGCAAAGGAGATTATTATGAAGCAAGCCACGTCCCAGAAGAAGAGGAAGAAGAATCAAACTTTGTCAGAAATCTTCAAAGGGGTTCTGGAAGGTTCAGAGGTAAGTTTCCTTTTAAATGCTTTGCTTGTGGAAGAGTAGGTCATTATGCTGCAAAATGTCCTTATAAGGATAAAGGAAAGGAACCTGCTAGATGGAACAAGAAACGGAGTGCAAGTAATAAAAGCTACTACACTCATGAAGACAGTGACGGTCTATCAAACAGTGATGAAGATGAACGAGGTAATGAATATAAATTGTTAATTGCATTTGAAGATGATGATTATATGGATGCTATAGATGTGGATTACTTTCATGAAGAAATTACTAAACTTAAGAGATGTATAGAAGAGAAGAATATGATCATTGATACTCTACAATTTCAAATTGATGAAAATGAAAGACATCTTGAAAAATTAGAAGGTGAAATTGTTGGTCTTAGAAAAGAGATTGAGAAAACAAAAGCTATTAATCTTAAGTTTGTCAAAGGATCTGAAACTTTGGATGAGATTATCAATGTGCAGCGGTATCCTCTAAACAAGACAGGTCTGGACTATAATGGAGAAACTTCTCAAGCATCCACCTCAAAAAGTTATCTTGATGCAGCAAGAAGAAATGAGCAAAAGCACAATGAAGACCATCAGGTAAAACAAGGACGAATTGCAAACAGAAACTATCAGGGGCAATCCATCTTAAGGGTGAACAAAAGCTACAACCAGCCACAGGTAAAATCTTCTCAATTTGGTTCAAGAATAGATGACAAGAGAAATTACAATCAATTCGCTGGTAGATTCGATAACCGCAAAAGTTTCTTCAATGGACAATGCTTTTCTTGCCATAACTTTGGTCACAAAGCAGCTCAATGTGTTGCATATAAAACAATCATGACTAGGGAAGCTCAAAAACAAAGAAGTATGACCGGGATTACAAAAAGGACCTATAACAACTTTTCGGTTCTTGAAAATGAAGTTGAATGTTCTATTTGCAATAACTTTGGTCATGAAGACTCTGAATGCAGGAGCAGGTTTCAGCAGAGAAAGGAACAAGCCTCAAGCACCAAAACATGGAGAATAAAGGAACCACAAACAGAAAGATGTGGGATAGCATTTTATGCAGAGGGACAGGAAAATCTATGGTACATTGACAGTGGATGTTCGAAGCATATGACAGGTGATAAAGAAAAACTTGAGTCATATTCTGCTCTAGAAAAAGGAAAGAAAGTCTCTTTTGGAAATGATACTCCTGCAACTATAAAAGGAAAAGGTATTGCTCAGTTAAAAGAAAAGGTCAAGTCTTGAAATGTTTTGTATGTTGATGGATTGAAACATAATTTTCTAAGTGTCAGTCAGATGTGTGATCAAAGAACCGAGGTGATATTCAGATCAAATGGATGTCTTGTTCGTGATCTTGATACAGGTAAAACAGTGATCAAGGGCAAAAGAACTCCAAATAATCTGTACATATTTGAAGAAGGACAACAACAATGCTATCTAAGCAAGGATGATGAGCACTGGTTATGGCATCGGAGGTTGGGACATCTAAGCTTTTCACAAATAAGGAAAGCATGCAAATATCAGGCAGTTCGCGATCTTCCAGATATCAACATTCCTGACAACA
>APFE030684251.1:101080-120041 GCA_000404065.3 Pinus taeda | reverse complement strand
ATAAGGACATATTATAATAGTCTACAAGATTTTTAGCGTATTTATGTAACTTAAAAAAAGACACTGTTGAAATATTAGGAATAAAAAGGTTTACCTCAATTGTTGGTCCATGTGGTTGTACATACTGACTCTCCTCCACATTAGTGAGCATATAAGGTGGAGATGGAGGAGAATCCATAGAAACATGCTTTCGTCGAGGATGGCCACGCTGATAAACTGCCCCCTTAGATGACCTCATAAGGTCATCCATGTAGTTGGGATGTGTCTACATGTTATCATGAACTTATTAATATAAATGCAATCTAATACAAACTAGAAATTTTAATATAAATAATTATGCATAATTTGAAAATAAGAGAAACATTTCGTATATATAGTGTGTGTGTGTGTGTCACGCAGGCCATGCACCCTCCAAGTCTCACAAATGGTATCACGATACATATATGTATGCGTCAAAAGATGGTTAAAGGGTAAACTCATGAGAAATGCATCGTCATATAAGGGAACTAGTAGGTCACAAGGTAGTGGTGGTGGTATCCTAATCTCCCCATCCAATGCAACACGCGCACTAGCCAATGACACCCACATGTTGTCTGCATAGTCTCCCGCGTCTCACCACCGAGTTGAGATAACTCCTCTATCTCTATCGGTGATACCAAGTGTCGAGACGATAGTGGAAAGAATCTCAGAGGTGGTGGTACATGCCCAGGGTCCCTACAAGCCCTCTCGGGCTCATAAGTATGTCCCCTGTCTGTACCATAAAAATGAGATATGGTATCAGTGTAATCCGACCTCATATGTAACACAAACTTTGCATATAAATGCTTAGAAAAATAAACGGTGACTTGATCATGGTTGGGGAACTTGCTCGAGGCTCTAATGAATCAATCATACACAAAAGGGATTGCATGAAAATTACTAAAATATTTCAGTGGGATTGTACCTTTATGTCTAGTAAGGAGATTCTAAGGGATGTCGAACAACTCCCCATGAACAACAATGTCCTTGGTGGCCTTTTTCACCACCTCCTAAAAATATCGGCCTCTAACCTCATGCCTCCTAACCTTATGTATGAACTATAATATGTGTCTATGTGGGCCCAACCTTTGGTATGTCTCAATCAACCTAGTCATGGTATCCAACATCAGAGACAATGCAAGATGAGTCGGTGAATTGACAAGGATCTTCTATATCTTTGTTGTGATCCATGTATGATAGGTCGTAACATCCTCTAATGTGATCTGAGTTGTAGCATCATCCCACAGAGGGATCGATGTTACACTATGATCTTAAACTTTGGCCTGCTGAGGACTTGTAAATCATAAACATAATTTAACATTAATATAATCAACAAACTAGAAGCATAATAACATATTTATTAAATTCAAACACATCAATTGAAGATAGTTTAAAAATTAAAGACAATTTCAAGGCATACACACATAAAGTTTAAAAAGGATTTAGAAATGCAGGGGGTTTACTTGAAATGGGGGAAGAAAGTTCACTGGATGTAGCATGGTCATCAACAGAAACAAAAAAACTACCTTTGACACTCTGACTGGTGTCAGAGGCAAGATTTACTAGGGGAACATGAACTCTCGATGGGCTACGTGATCTATCATGAGCCCAACCATGTATAACATAACCTCTCGCATTACGATAACATGCAGTTGGGTGCATACATGAGATGCCTTATCATATTACATATAGTACATATAATACATATAAACTAATCCAAGAAAAAAATGTTGACAAAAAAACCATTTCTAAACTCAAGTAGATTAATTTAGCTTGAAGTCCTAAAATTTAAAGTCCATTTTTTGATCATTTATCAAACAAAGTACATTGAGTTCCAGGTAAACACAATAAAAAAAAGAGATCAAATCTACCTTCAGACTTTTTCTCATTTTTAAATAATGCATTTTATTCATATTGCATAAATATGTAAATATATATGTAAAAAATTGAACTAAACCTATTTACAAAACTAATAAAATGTCATGCCAACCAAGTACTACAATAGACTTTAAGTTTGTAATGTTTGACTTTGACACATGACATATACCAGGTGCAAGCACATGAGAACAAGATTTCTTGCATAACACACTACCTAATGAAACAATATGGTACAAATTAAAAAAGAGTCTAAATACTTTTATTCATGGTATGGCAATGAGATGGATCTTTAAGTATATGTGAAATATTTAAGTGATCTTTCCTTCTCATCAGCTAGGTTGGATTTGTTTCACCATTGAAACCAACCCAAATAAAATTTCTTGTATATTTAATGCGAAAAACCAAAATGTGCTATTCAATGTACCAGCTAGATTTGAATCTTTTTACACTCAAATCCAAAACGCCCTTAGAGCTTCATTCAAGGATTTGAAGCCAACAACTTTTCAAAAAACAATAAGATTATCATGCAAGCCTGATGAGTGAGCTCAATACGATAAAGCTATACTATGGCTCATCAAAATATTATGTCTCTTTGATAACCTCTCTTTTTTTAATCAAAATATGATGTCTCTTTGATAACCTCTCTTTTTTTTTTTGCAATTGGCCCTTTCTTTTATTTTTTACATTTTCCTCCTTCAATTAAATAAATTAAAATGACTTTATAAAATTTTAACATTTTTTTAATTCAATTATTCAATGTGACTTTTACATATTTCTCTTTCACCTAAATTATATTTTTGAAAATCAATAGCTTCTGTCAGTTATAATCTACTAAAATTGGTTAGAAATATTTCTCCATTTATCGCTTTTCTTCAAAAAAAAAAAAAAAAAAAACTGAACAATTGTTAGTATAAAGTTAATTTATAAATTTTTGAAAATTTAGTGTATATATATATTTTTTGAAAAAGTTCTTTTAAAATGTGAAGCGACCGAGGATATTATATCTAATACATCCGGATCTGGTGAAATAGTATAATTCAGAAAAGGATTTTAACATAAAAGATGTTTTGATCCTCCTTATTAGAGAAATATTGAATTTCTCCTCACCTATTTTGCCACTATAAAGTGATATTTGAATTCGTATTTGTTCGAATCTGGTGACTCTCCTTTATGAAATATGGTTCTCACTACCTTTGTTTACCTTGTGTGAATAATCAGAGACGAAGAAGAGCTGGTTGACCACATCGTCCAACGGGTGGTTAAAAAGATGGAAAAATCTGCAATACGGGGTTACCCAGCGCTACATGAGGCCATATACCCAACCGGGTTGGAGGAAAAGCTACGAGAATTCGAGGAAACAATGTTATTGAAGCAGCACCACCACATCGGGGAGGCCAAAGTTGTCGGGATTGTAGGCCTTGGGGGAATAGGGAAGACGACCTTGGCGAAAGCATTATTTAACCGCTATAGGTCAGATTATGATCGATCCTGTTGTCTGTTTGATGTGAGAAACGCTGAACACGGGAGTGGTTTAACCTCCTTGCAGTCTCAACTTCTAAAGGATTTGACTCATTGTGATAAACGTATAGACAGCATTGATGAGGGTATAGAGATTCTTAAGCGTGATCTGTCGGGTTCTCACAGTCTCATCATTTTGGATGACGTGGATCATGTCAATCAGCTACATAGTCTTCTTCCAGCCCCGCTCGTCCTTAATCCCCACAACCTAATTTTAATTACATCTCGTAATAAGGATATTCTTTTAGAGTCAGGAATCCGGGAGTCATCCATTTACACGCTGACGGGCCTTGATACAGAACATTCTCGAGAGCTGTTTTGCTTCCATGCCTTCCACCAGCCTTATCCCGTTGCAGGATTTGAAGAAGTGGTTGATGAGTTTTTGGCTGTCTGCAGTGGATTGCCTTTATCTCTCAAAGTGATTGGTGCGCTCCTCCGTGTACACAACGATTTGGTGTATTGGAAACAGAAATTGCGCGGACTCTCCAGCGTCATTCCCGAGGATATAAGAAAAACACTTAGAATTAGTTATGAGAGTCTTCCTGTAGAGGAGAAAGAGATATTCCTAGACATTGCCTGTTTTTTCAATGGAGAAGACAGGGACAAGGCCGAAAGAGTATTGGGATCACTGGGTATTAGGAACCTAGAAAACAGGGGCTTTGTGCACGTAGATAGTGAAAACCGTATCCGTATGCATGATGTCCTCAGAGACCTGGCCAGAGATGTGGCTAAGAATGCCCTTCCGCGTAGGATTTGGCACGGTACGAACAACCTATTTCAGGATGTGTTTCAGCACTCAGCTATCTTGCGCCAATTACCCGTATGATCTCTAAACATTTATCTTCTGATCTCAAATTTGTGGTCAGATAAATGTGTCTTGACTTGTTTTAAGCTATTTATGCTCAGTGAAATGTGTCTTCAGCTTATGAATCCGTAAACCACGTAAATAAATCAATCTTGTTTCTAACAGTTTTCATATGAAAATTTAGGTGCGTGGAACTAACATGGTTGAACGAAGATCTGGCTATTCGTTTGAATATGCTGTAGAGCTGGGCAATCGTTTCAGTACTATCACATTCAGTAATCGCACCGTTGATATGTTCAATCGTTTAATACGTTCACCATGCATTCGCGTGGTTGATATGGTCAATGATTTCATCAATTTCACATTCAATCATCTCTTCGTTGATATGAGAGCGTTGCAGCTACTGCGCACTGAAGGTGATTGTTTGGATAGCATATCCAACTTGCTACACTCAGATTCGGCTGTTACATGGCTCCGCCTGGATCGTTGTCCGTACTCCTCCCTTCCGCCTTGCATTCCATTAGGAAATGTAAGAGTTTTAGAAGTGGCCGATGGCGAATTGGAAACATTGTGGCGGAGTCCAACTCAGGTACATACAAGTTTTTTATTTTTATTTTTTTCAAAGAAAGTTCGTTTTCGGAATGGTAAACTTTGTTATTCTTTATGGCTCTCTAGTGTAGTGCACGGTTTAATTAATAAAATATAGTTATATATCGGTCCGTTTCCTATTTGCAATTGATATAGGCAGGTAGTGGTTAATAATGATATATAAGAACGCACTGCAGGCACCTGTGCTCTTGAGGGAGTTGAATATTGGTGCTACGCTTCACCGGGTTCCAAATTCCATAGGGTTATTGAAACATCTCGAAAAGATTGAAATGGAAAACACTATAGAAGCATTGCCAGATGAGTTCTTTCATCTCGCCTCATTGAAGCACTTGAGACTCCGCACAAGAATGATGGCGTTGCCAGATTCTCTGGGCAGGTTAACAAAGCTGCGGCATATGGACTTGTCTGGGTGCACAGAATTGCAAACGCTCCCACCCACTTCGGGGAATTTATCACACCTGAAGTATCTGAGCTTGAACGGGTGTTCCAGTTTGGGAATGCTGCCAGTATCCTTCGGGAATTTAATTCGACTTCGCCATCTCTACATGTCGGGATGCCGCACACTCACAATGTCAAGCACAACATTTGGAAAAATCAGGACACTTGAGAGCCTAGACCTCTCAAATTGTTTGGGAATGGAAGCTTTGCCTCCCCAGGTCACGTATCAGCGGTCCCTGGAGGAACTAAATTTGTTGGACACAAATATAAAAGAATTGCCGATGGCTATTGGAAACCTATACAATTTGGAAATTCTGAAATTGGGATGCTCTTCCTTGGAAATGCTGCCACCTTCGCTGGGCAACCTGAGGAGCTTAAGGGAGTTGTTTCTTTATTTTTGCAGCAAATTGAAATGTTTGCCCGAGTCGGTTGGACAGTTGTCACAGTTGACAAGGCTAACCATACATAGTGCAAGAATAGAGCATTTACCATTAGATGTCATGAGATTAAACAACCTTAGAATTTTGAAAGTCACAGGTTGTCACCTGCTTGAAGTGCCATTTGGCAGTGTGGAAAACGCTGGATTGCTTGATTCTTCTATTGGCAATTGCATGGTTCGACTCAAACACCTAGACCTGCAAGGGACGAGATTAAAGGCAATATCATTTCTGGAAGGTATTTGCCCCAAACTTGAACATCTCAACGTTAGCTGTTGCCCTGAGCTAGTGGAGGTTGGAGCATTGCCAACATCGTTAGTCTCTCTAGACTTGCACGAAAGCCCTGCATTGCAGAATCTGACAGCGTTGTCTGGTCTTTCAAAACTTCAAATACTAAATATCAACCGATGCAAAGAAGTAGAGGAGCTCCCAGGTCGTGAGACCTTGAAATCTTTGCATGATTTGCGGGCATCTGAATGTCCAAAGCTCAAGTTTCATGCAGGCATATGAATACTGTGCAAACTGAAAATTGATATGAAAAAGAAAATGATAATCATCGATCCATGTACTGTTAAAAGGAAATGAGAGTTTAATTTATCCATGACGAAAATAAATTAAATCATGTGACTTTGATGATACGATGTAACAAACATTTTATTTGTTTTGTTATTTAATTTCTTTCATTTTTTCAAGCTCTATGGAACAATATTGTTCTACCAAAAAAGATTGAAGCAATTGAGCTCGTTAGAATTACTGAAATTTGACCAGTGTTTCTGCTTTGTTATTTAAATTCATTAATTAATTTATTGTGTGTAACAATATACCCAAAAATTTTAAGCAATGAAGCTAGTTACAACTACTGAATTTGAGCCTCTATCTTACACTAAATATTAATTAGCTATTCCCCAAACATCTAAATGGGAAAGGTAGGACGGAAGGGAATTAGGTGCAATGAAGGGAAGAAGCGTTAATGGCAAAAATAATTTATCACTTTTCCTATGCGCAGCTAGGGCTTTTCCCTAGCTGCTGCTGGCATGCGAGCGGCCTCCATAAGGATTCGACGCATTAAATTGAAGCGAACATCGTAATCGGCCCGGAAGTTTAGATCTGTGGATCGAGCCTGAGTTTGGAAAGGGGAGAACATCGGTCTGAGCAGCGATAGGTCCATTACAAGGTCATCAAGTGAGATTCACAGAATGCCCCATTGTAGGAAAAATAAGTCTTTCCACGAAGAAGGAAGCCATAGATCTATAAACCTATTGAAAACACATAGGTATTGTAAACTCTTATTATCATTAAATATATTTTATAATAAATTAAGAATAATTTAGAATTATCTAAAATTAATTACTTTAGTTTTATTTACCTTGACTAACACTCTCCAAAACTAAAATTGTAACTACAGCCTATCTCTCTAACTAATTTAGCTAACACGAAACATTATTCTCTAACACTGTTCTTTAATCTCAGTGTTACATTCATTAACACTAAGTGTTGTACATAATGGAGAATATGTAATGTAATTTAGGAGAGAGTTGGTTCACTTAGTCTTAAATTAAGAATTAGTTTTTATTTTTTAAGAGATTGTTTTAACTTCTTTACTTGTGTGAAAACTATATATATTTTTGGTTGTAAGATGAATGGTGTAGAGCGTTCTTCCAGAGACAGTCTCTAGGTGGAGTTCGTCCCCTGTGAACTGCCCAGTTTGATTAATAAAATTGGTTATTCAATAGTTCGTCCCCTGTGAACTGCCCAGTTTGATTAATAAAGTTGGTTATTCAATATCAAAACTTCAGGATTGGTGAGTCAAAGTCATTAGGCTTTGATAACAGGGTTGGTGAGTCAAATCAAAGCAGGGTTGGTGAGTCAAAGTCAATAGGCTTTGATAACGTCTAGGTGGCAGAAGAGAGCCCTTGGTAGATTGAGTGAAGATAGTCATGAGGAGACAACATTTTTCTTAATTGTGGAGTTAACTGGATCAGCGCTTCTGCTCGTTGAATAAGGGCGCTGACCAGCACGGATTCCAGAGGGAAAAACACGCTGATTAGTCATTTCCTTAGAGCGATTTTGATCAGCACGCCTGAAAAACATGGATTTGAGTTCGAAAATCATGCTGTTGCGGAAAGTAGGTTGGAACGCTGAGGTGGAGTTGGAACAGTGAGCTACATGACTGGAGCGGATTGAGTCTGTGCCTGAAGCATTCCCTTGTGAGAAAGGAATCCTGGTGGATCGCGGTTGATCTGCGTGGAGGTGCAGTGAGTGTGAAGTTGCGGTGTGGAGCTGCGAGGAAGGAGGAGCGACGGTAGGCAGACACGCGCTCGCCTTCGCCGTAATTGAGGCCAGGTAGAGGTGGAGGTTGCTGGCTGAGCGGTGGACTGTGGCGGCAGAGGAGCTCAGAGTGAGGGAAAGAGCTGACCTCTACTCAGAGAACGCAGTGTTGTTGCTGCATGCAGTGATAATCATGGTCAAAGAGCCCATCGTGCCTGATGCAGTGAGGCAAGATGAGCCGAAAAGTGTTTGTCGTGGTTGGAGGAACCAACCAGAAGAGCTAAAAACCCAATTGCTGGAGGAGATCCGTGAAGTGGTTGATGATCCACAAGCGACAATCAGCGTTGCGCCACGATCGAGGGCCTTTTACGCCAATTGCTGGAGGAGATTCGTTTGTCTACGTGGTGTGGAAGACTTTAGTAACATGTGATCATTGTTCGCCTCTCACAACACACATATCATTCCACTGTTTTTTGAAGCGATTATTTCTCTTCAAATCTGAATACCTAGAAGTGATGGAATGGTTTGCCACTATAACCAAGGTGCTCTGCTAACATTTAGGTAGAAGTGTGAAGATTGTTTTCCTTTTTTTGAAGGGTATGGTATGTGATCACTGTTTTTATTGGATAGAAGAATAATTCCTTGAGATGTCATTACTTTGGTATTTTTTTTGGGCGCATTAAAATATGTTGGGTGCATTTGAGTGAGGTTGGTTATGCATGTGAAAAAGGAGAGGAAGGAGTCATTCTTTTAAAGAAAGGAGAGTTTTTTTTTTATTAAAAAAAAACAAAGGGGATCTTGTTTTTGTTTTTGCATCTAATTAAAGGATTATTTTTTTAAGAGAACATTCATTTTTTGAGATTGATCATTGGATTTGGAGATAGATATGTTTTTAAGTGTTGGAGGTCGAAATTTTCTGAGGAGACCTGTCAAGATGAATAATCAGATAGTAGAGGCTTATCTAAATGAGAGCAATAAGCTCAATGGTTCCAATTACTCCAATTGGAAATTTAAGTTGAAGACCCTGTTGGAGGGGCAAAACGCATGGGCGATTGCAATTGGTGACGAGTTGAAGCCGACCCTAGCTACAAGCGGAAAAACAACAACAATCCATGACTGGGAAAAGAGGGAGAATAATGCAAAGGTGCTGCTCAAATTGTCTGTGAAAGATTGCATTATTCCTAATATTCGATAATGTAAATCTGCAACAAACATCTGGACAACTCTCAAAAACTTGTACGAGATCAAGAACACAAATCGCCTGCTGTTTCTAAAGAGCAAGATTCTATTCATTAAAATGGAGGAGAATGAATTAGTAGAAATGTTCATCTATCATATCAAGGAGCTTAAGAATAAGTTGGGCGACATTGGCGAAATAATGTTAGACACTGCTCTGGTCACGATTACCATGAATAGTATGATGATGACTAACATATGTTCATCACTGGGTTGAATGTGAGAGAAAAAACCCCAAAGTTTGAAGAATTGTCAAGGATCCTAATGCAAGAGGAGGAAAGGCAGATGACCCTGAAACCCTAGAGCTTAGATCTTTCCCTAATGGCAAAGAAGAAGCCCTTCAGAGGAAAGGCAAATGTAGCACACAAAAGCAGAGGAACCCCACAAAGAAAGCCATCTCCATCTCAAGGTATGTCTTCAAACAAAAGTGATTCAAGACCAAAATGTTTTTATTGTGGTAGAGTTGGTCATATAGCTAAACATTGTCAGAAGAAGAAGTTTGATGAAGGTCAACAGAGACACAAGAAGCATGCAGGTCATTTTGCTGATGAAGAACATAATCTAAATCTCAGATTGTTCGTATCTGATTCTACGTTTTCTGCTGAGGATGATGAAGCAGAAACTTGGTTTGTGGACTCAGGAGCTTCCACCCACATGACAGGGAACAAGCATTGGTTTGAAAATTTCAAAGAGACCAGCAGTGGAGGAAACATCTATCTTGGCGATGATGGAGGGTACCAAATCAAAGGATATGGTAATGTTCCTATCGTTTTTCCCGATGGAAATATTAGGCATATTCAAAATGTAATGTATGTACCCAGAATAAAAAAGAATCCGATCTTTGTTTCTATGATAATGGATCAAAATCTTAAGGTAGATTTTTTAAAGTCTTATTGTGTTATTAAAGATCTACTAGATCGTATGATGCCAATTGCATCAAGTGTTCGTGTGGGAGGTTTGTACAAGCTGAATGTGATAAGTGCGCCACACTAAGCATTGTCATCATCAGTTATGACTGCAGAAGATTTATGGCATCAAAGTTTCGGCCATATTAATTTCAATGACTTGTAGCTACTTCAAAAACGAGGCATGGTCAATGGTCTTCCTATTTTAAAGAATGGTCATGTTGATTGCAAAGCATGTGCTCTTGGGAAGATGCATAAAGATGAGTTTCCTGTAAATGTCGAGAGAAAGAAGAGAGATATACTAGAGCTAGTGCACACTGATTTATATGGGCCAATGTAGACGAGGTCATTGGGAGGTGCCTATTATTTCTTACTATTTGTTGATGACTGTACGAGATTCACTTGGGTATATTTAAAAAAAAAAGAGTCATACTTTTGAATACTTTAAAGAATTCAGAAGCATGATTAAGAAGTAGACAAGAAAATTCATCAAGATTCTCCACTCAAACCAAGGGGGAGAATACAAGAAGGTTGGTTTCATCAAATACTGTAAAGACCATGGGATATTGCAGCAGTTCACAGTACCCCACACTCCTCAACAGATTGGGGTTGCAGAGAGGAAAAACAAAACCCTTGTGGAGTGCGTTCGCAGCATGTTAAAAGGTAAGAATCTGTCTAATGGATTTTGGGCTGAAGCAATAAATACTACAACATATTTGAAGAATAGGGGTCCAACAAAAAGTCTTGATTTGAAAACTCTTTTTAAAGCCTTACTAGGTTTTAAGCTTGTAGTAAATCATTTAAGATTTTTTTGGCTCCAAAGCATTTTCTCATGTTCCAAAGGAGGATAGGAAGAAACCAGATTTAAAGGCCATTAAACGCCATTTTGTTGGGTATTGTACAAAGTTTAAGGCTTATAAATTATTTAATCCCTCTACTCATAAAGTATTTGCAAGTATAGATGTAGTATTTCATGAGCAGGTTAATGATGGAAACCATGAGAGTGCCAATGAAGAGTGGCACATGCCTTTGCTGATGGAAGAAGGGAGTGATGAAATAGGAGACAACCATTAGCAGTAGCAGAAAAAGGAAGTGGATGGTACATATGCAGTTGTCAAGCCAAGCCCACCAAGGGATGATCAAAACAAGTTTGAAGCCACTCCACCACTCAGAAAATCAGGTAGGCAAACTTAGTTACGAGAAAGATATAGCGAGAATGCTTTTATAACTAGTGTGGTAAATTTTGTTGAACCCTGTAGTTATAAAGAAGCTAGTCAATATAGTGAAGGGAGGGCAGCGATGGAAGAGGAATATGAATCAATACTTAAAAACAAAACCTGGGATCTAGTTGAATTACCTGAAGGCAAACAACCCATAGGTTATAAATGGATATACAAGCCTAAATTTAAAGAAGATGGGAGTATAGATAAATATAAAGCTAGGCTGGTTGCAAAGGGGTACTCGCAGAAAGAAGGTATTGATTATGAGGAAATCTTCGCCCCTGTAGCTAAATTAAACACAATCAGAATGTTAATTTCCTTAGCTACCAAACATCATTGGACGATACGCCAGCTAGATGTGAAACCTGCATTCTTAAATGGCGAATTAAAAGAAGTGTATTTAGTGCAACCTGAGGAGTTTGGTAAACAAGCGGAAGAACATTTATTTTGTAAATTGAAGAAAGAATTGTATTGACTAAAACAGACAACCAAGTCATGGTATGATAAAATTGATTCATTTTTCCTACAACATAGTTATAAAAGAAGGAAGAACGACCCTAATTTGTATACCGTGTTTGAAAAAGAGGGGAGAATTGTTTTTATTTATTTATATGTACATGATCTTATCATTACAGGAAATGCAGATGAACTCATTAAAGAAATCAAAGAGCAGGTGTCATGAGTTTTTGAGATGAAAGAACTTGGAGAGCTACACCACTGTTTGGGTCTGGAAGTCTGGAGGGATTCTGACCAGACTTTTCTATCACAGGGTAAGTATGTCAAGAGTTTACTAAAAAAGTTCAGAATTGATTAGTCCAAAGCTGCAATAATGCCTTTACAACAGAATACCAAACTTCAGAATGATGATGGTTCTAAGGAGGCAGATGCAACATTGTACAGACAATTGGTTGAGTCTAATCTACTTAACTACAACTAGGCCGGATTTGGCTTATGCAGTGAGTGTGTTGATCCAATTCATGTCAAAGCCTCTTGAGAGTCATCGGGTTGCAGCGAAAGGTGTCTTAAGGTATCTGCAAGGAACCTTAGACTTTGGTATTATTTATACTAATTCATTTGATGTTAGAATGACAGGTTTTTTAAACTCTGACTGGGCCGAAAATCTAGATGACCGATGATCCATAATAGGTTATGCATTCAACATTGGGTCCGGGGTCATTGCATGGAGCAACAAAAAGCAGAACACAATATCCTTGTCTTCATCAAAAGATGAGTATCAAGCAATGTGTGCAACAACTTGTGAAGCAGTTTGGTTGAGGAAACTTCTCCATGATGCTGGAGAAGAAAAAAAGGTTGCAACAATTCTCAAATGTGACAACCAGAGCTCTATAAAACTTGCAAATAATCCAGTATTTCATAAAAACACAAAGAACATTGATACACAATTTCATTTTGTCAGGGAGAATCCCTGACAGTTCAGACAAAGGAAATCAATATTGAATATTGTAGTACATGTGACAATGCTGTTGATATTTTCACTAAGCCTCTCGATAGAATCAAGTTTGAGTTGTTTAGGGAAATGTTAGGAATACTTGTGAACCCCTTTCTCCATTAAGGGGGAAGTGTTGCAAATAATGGAGAATATGTAATTTAGGAGAGATTCAGTTCACTGGAGCCTTAGATTAGGAATTAGTTCCTACTTCTTATGCAGTTGTTCTAACTTCCCTACTTGTGTGAAAAATATATACATTTTTTATTGTAAGATGAATGGTGTAGAGCATTCGGTCAGAGGTAGTCTCGAGGTGGAGCTCCTCACCTGTGAGCTTCCCAGTTTGATTAATAAAGTTGGTTCTTCAATTCTTAACACTAAGAATGCCTAAGTGTTGTTTGTGGAACTCAAAAAGAATTCTTCTTAATGGTTTGGTGAAGATATCTACTACTTGAATTCTTCTCAATGGTTTGGTGAAGATATCTACTATTTGAACTATAGATCTACAAAATTGAAGTAATATGTCATCATTGTTGACAAATTCACTAATGAAATGAAGAAGTAATATGTCATAATTGTTGATAAGCTCATGAATGAAGTGATAGCGAGTGTTAATGTGTTTGTATTTTTGTGAAACACATGGTTCTTTGATAATATAATCACTAACTTGTTGTCACAAAAGATGATAGTTGGTTCCTTCTCAACATTTGCAATATATTTCAAAGTCTTCTTAACTATATTGCATGACAAGCTGTTGTAGTAGATGCTACATATTTTTCTTTTGTAAAAGATATTGAGACCATCTCCTCTTTCTTAGAAGCCCATGAGATCTAATTTGTGGCCAAATTAAAAACATAGCCTGAAGTATTTTTCCTATCAATATTGGCAACAAAACAATGTTTGTGTATCATATAAGTGTGATGCCTTCAGAACTTTTGTATCACAATCCATAGTTAGTTGTACCTATAATATACCTCAAAATTCTTTTTCCAACTTTCCATTGAGAAATATAACTAATTGCACATATAACATCAAATCTAGTTGCAATAAGGTACATGAGGGTTTCTATAAGCCTCGTATACAATGTTGAGTTGACTACTCGACCATCATCATGCTTGCTTAATTTTTTTCATGTTGCAATAGGTGTCTCTTTCAATTTGTATTTTTCCATCCTGAACCTTTTTAATATAAATATGTAACATACTTTTGTTGACATATGTAAATCCCTTGAGTAGATTTCTTGGCTTCAATTCTCAAAAAATTCTTTAAGAGATAAGGTTTGTCATCTCAATTTTTTTTTCCATGGCATATTTGATTTCATCAAACATCAAATTCCCTGTATATATCATGGTATCAACATAAATACATAATATAAGGATTTTACCTTGATATGATTTGGTATATAGAGTGGGCTTGTTACTGCACTAGTTGAACCCATTTCTCAATGAATATGGGTCAATATGATTATGCCAAGCTCTTGGAGCTTGCTTCAATTCATGCAAGACTTTTCTCAACTTGTACACTTTGTACTCTTGGCAAAGTTTGCTTAAATTTTGGTCGCAGATCAACATACACCTCCTCTGCTAGTTTGTCGTTCAAGAAAGCTAACTTCACATCCATCTAGTAAACTGACCATTTGTTCTAGGATGCAATGGCTAGCATAGCTCTAATAGTATCCAACCTTACTACTAGAGCAAAGGTTTCGCCATAGTGAATACCTGCTTGAAGAAAAAAATCCTTTGGCAACTAGCCTTGTCTTACATTTCCTATTTTTCCTTTCTCGTCCAATTTTTCCTTGTACATCCACTTAACACCAATGACGACTTTAACTACTATGAGATCAACAAGATCCCATGACTTATTCCTTTCAATAGATTTAAACTCTTCATTCTTGGCTTGTACCTAATGCTTTTCTTTCACTGCTTCATAATAAGTGTGATGATAGGATAATAAGAAAAATGTAGCATAGTGATCCATGACATCACACTACTCATATATTTCCCTTATCTCCTTTTCCTCTAATTTATTATAGAATCTACTGACTCACTACTAGAAGAAGGTTATTTTTTGTGATTTCTTACTAAATATGTTGATTCCTCACTGGAAGCACTATCCTCTTTTCTTTGCACCCATAACCTTGGAAATATTGTTGGAGGGACTTGTTGCCTTGAAAAATACATCTGTTCATCTACTGTGAGATATGGATATCTTTTATCCATTTCTTTATTATCTTGATCAGTACAATATTTTTCTTCCAAGAATTTTACATCTTTGCACACCACAAATTTCTTAGTGACAAGATCATACAATGTGTGGTGTTTGGATTGTTTAATGTATCCAATGGAAATGAATTTTCACTCATGTTTTCAAGTTTTCTTAGCTCTTCTTAGCCCTCCATGATTTTCAATGCACTTTATCTTTCATATTATTTTTTGGAGATCTATTCAATATGTAGACTAAACAGGAAACAACTTCAACCCAAAAATCATTGGGAATTATTTTAGCTTTGAGCATACTAATTTCCATGTTAATAATGGTATGCTTCTTCCATTCAACAACTCCATTATGTTGTGGAACATATCTAATGATGAATTGCCTTTTAATTCCTTGTTTTCTACAAAAAATTGCAGACTCCTTTGAGTCATACTCTCCTCCTACATTTGATCTAAGCACTTTTACATATTTTCCACTTTAATTTTCTACAACTTTAAACTCTTTGAAATTTGTGAAAGTCTATGATTTATTTTTGAGAAAATACATCCAAACTTTCTAATAGCAGAAGTGTCCTCAGACACATAAATTTTATTAATAAGGTAAATAAAATTACATAAAATCTGCAAGAGCTTACACACAATCACTCAACACTCTTGCGAGTGGAGAGAAACAAGCTTTACATAAGCTTGTGTCCTAAACTAATTTTGTTATGGATCACTTATTTCATTTACGAGTGTCCATTTACATTTAATGCATTTGTAACAAGACTCCTAACTATTTTCTTAAATTAGTTCCTAAGAAACGACACATTTCTAGATGGTATATCTCTTATAACAAATAGATATTCTAAGAAGACTCTAAGACTCTAAATAATTAATTAAATATTCTAACAAAACTCTAAATAATTAAATATTAATTTATGTACTTCAGATCATATATTTAACATTCCCCCCTTTGATCCAAAGGTACATTACAACAGATACCAAGCTCTTCCCTAAACTTAGTAAATTTGATCTTGCCAAGTGGTTTTGTGAAAATATCTAAGATCTGTTCTTCTGAAGGACAATATACTAGTTTGATGACGTCCTTTGCAATGAGTGTCATGATGTAATGATAATTTGCGTCCACATGCTTTGTTTTGGAATGGAAAACTGGATTTTTGGCAAGCTTTATGGTTGATTGGTTGTCGATGAATAAACATGTGGCTTACGCTTGAGGAATGCATAAATCCTACGAAACTCTATGCAACCAAACAATTTTACATGTTGTTTCCCATGCTGATATATATTCTGCTTCTTTTGAATAAGTGATCAATGTAGCTTGTTTCTTGCAATTACAAGAAACTACCACTGACCCCATGCTCATCAAATAACCTGATGTTGAGGCTCAATCATCAATACTTTCAGCGAAATTTGCATTTGAATATCCACCAAGTACAAATTTCTTAGTATTTTTGTAAAGAAGACCAAAATATTTCGTTCCCTGGATATATCTAATGACCCTTTTTGCTGCATTTTAGTGTGTTTCCTATCATTCATGAATAAAGCGTGATGTAATACTAACTGCATAAGATATGTCTGGACGAGTGGTTGTTATATAGATCGAGATGCCAATCAATTGTCTATAAGTAGTATTGTTCACCGATTCCCCCCCTTCAAATTTTGGAAGTTTTAAGTTTTGTTTCATTGGGGTGAGAACGGGCTTGCAATATCGCATTTTGTTGACGGTGTTGGACCCGCCAACATGTAAGGTGATCTCCCCAGTAAGAAGTCCCAATTAGACCTCAGGTCGTTTGATGTAGGAGTCCCAGCAGTGGGTCATAGGGTAATGCCTTGACCGCGATTTCACATAGAGGCAAGTAAGATGTCTCTATTGGTAGCAAGGGTGTGACAACTACAGCAAGCCATGGAAGGTGCATGTTAGGGTCCAACCCTAAACCCCTTATTTATGTAATAGGATCGAGTCATAGTTATAGTTAAGTAAAGAGTCAATAAAGCCCATATTAATAATTGTAAGTGGTTAACCCACATTTAATGAAGGGACCACAGTTAGTTGCAAATGGGCCATGGTATTAGATAGATGGTATTAATAAGAACCATGGTATTGCCCCATGGTATTGCATGTATGAATCCTATATAAAGGATAGAGACTCTCGTCGAGGAGCATCTTGTCTTATTTTGTAATTGAGCTCAACTCTATCAGAAGTTGCCCCCTCGAAGAGGCAAGTGAACATTGCTTTCTGAATAATAAAATACTTGCTGTTATTTTTCATTGTTCTATGTTCTGGGTATATTTCTTCGCATATTTGGTATTCTGGTAGCGTCTTGCAGGTTAAGAGCATAACAAGTGGTATTAAAGTGCTTTCCAGGGCTGGTGGGATCTCCAATTTTTAGCAATTTTTTTTTTGGCTAGAGACATGTTCTGACGTCTTTAAACCACAAGATCTGTCATTGAGCGCATAAACCTGTGGATTTGGGGAGGCATGCACGCAGGAAATACAGGAGGTGGTCACGCTTGTTAGACTCCCTTGTAACTCCTGTGGGTACCCCTTCGAGTAGTAGCGCATTAGACAGAACCGTTCACGGACTGTCTTCCAAGTACCCTCTGGGTATATCGGAAGCCCCCTAGGTCCCTTGAAACCTCGCCATAGATAAATCTTTGGCCGTCTTGTTGCTACAGTACACCGAGAACAGCACTCGGAGAGATTACTAGCGCATACGATAGGGTAGTCGGGTTGTACAACTAAGGGAACGATTGATCCTCCTTGGTTAGTGCCCTGAAAAATTGGGCCTAGTACTACTGTCAGACTCTTATGCATATTGCGATTTGTAGCACCTGACACTCCTGGAGACCATAGTTCCCTTCTCTATCTCGGGATCACGCATAATCTTTGCCAGATCAGATCTCGCAGGTGGGGTTTTGTCGTAGCAACAACAATCAATTCTGCCATTTAGATCTATCAGATCATCCATTCAGATTTATCAGATCCATCAGATCTGCAACAATAATAAATCTGTAGTTCAGATCTATTAGATCAACCACTCAGATCTCGTAGATACATTAGAGCCGCCATCTAGATCTCACAGTCTGAGACCCCCTAGGGCACATATTGGTGACTTATCCCATAAGAATCAGGTTAATGAACTGAGCAAGGTGGTACCATTCAATTGTTAGTGCCAAAAATTTCGGGCGGTCCCAAATTTCAAGTACATCGGATCGGTGCATGGTACAAACTAGAGCTCAAGCTATGGCCAATGAGAAGATTGACAGCCTTGAATCACAATTGAAAGATGTCATCTTGCAGCTGAAGAACTTAAATGAAACACTCTCTAAGGTCAAGGTGGAGGAACGTGCAGAGGAATATGTTGGAAATGAAAACATTGAAGGCGAGTCTAGCCAGTCTCTTCACCTCTTTGGCACCCACCAACAATCCCATCCATGACCACCCAAGCTGGACATGTATAAATTTGATGGCTCTCACTCGGCCGCATGGATAGCATAAATGGAGCAATATTTCACACTGAATTACATCCTAGATGATGCAACTCAGCTTAGTGTGGGTATCATGTACTTGGACAATGAAAGATGGCAATGGTGGTAATGGCATCAACGTTGCTATGGAAGGCCCTTGACTTGGCAGACATTCAAAAAAACTCTTACGGATCGCTTTGACCATGAATCTGATTTTTTGGGTCGTCTCACTAAGCTTTGACAGACAGGTACAGTGAACGAATATATTACAACCTTTGAAGCCTTAGCTTTCTGCACTGGAGGTCTACACGATGAGTTCTACGTGGAATGTTTTGTCAGTGGTCTCAAAGAAGCCATACAAGCCCACGTCCGACTTGTTAACACCCAGGTTGTTATCTTTGACTCCTAAGAGAATACGGCCGGGGTAACCACTAACCAATCTTTGGGCTACAGCTTCTAGCCTAGCTGCAGTCAGAGAGGGCTCTCTCTATAAGGTT